>JABCKT010006520.1:0-68169 GCA_018858115.1 Tephrocybe rancida
TTACCTCATATACTAACATGTAGCTCATAGATAACCTGGGATTGGGCATTTACGAAGCTGTTGTTTTTGTAGATGCCTGCGTGCACACGAAAATGTTAGCACAGGTATTTCGGACTCATCCTCATCTTCATCCTGGTTTACCGTGTTCTAGAACACGGGAATTAGTTTCGCATCAGTACATGCGAACTGTAACAGACCTACGAGAGTGATGTAGTCCACCCAACCAAGGACCCAATGCAATGGGGACCCTCCACAAAGCGGAAAATCCATCAAGTTCGAGTCAGCAATGCTTCTGGTGTTTGCTTGAGCTCTGATTGAAGTAATCGTTGATAGACTGAGCCATTTTCTTTAGAAACTTACTGTCATGAACACATGTTGCTGTAGGGTTCCAATTGCTCGCTCATTTGCGCGGCCTTCAACAAGATCCCCAAGCCATGTAGAAAAGATGCATCAATCAGTTGTTGCCTCAATCTTGTCTGCGTTCTTCTGAAGAACGGCCCCAAAAAGCATTGATGACGATACCAGGAAGTTTCCTTTCCTTGTTGACAAGAGAATTTAGGTCTTCGAACTTGAGCTCAATGTTGCAAACTTTTTTATAACCGCCGTGATGAAGCGCATCTATACTTTCTTGCTTAAAATCAAAATCCATCCAGTTTTGAAAGGTGCTGTTGAGGAGTGCAAGGCGAGGAATGGTATCCAACGAAAATTTCTCTTAATTAACAAGAGTTCACCTACACGACTAGAACCTACCAGATTCGCGATTCAGTCCTAAACGAGCGACGATAAGCCTTGTAATCACTCCCTAATTTACAAGAGTTCACCCTACATGACCAGATCCTACAAGATCTCATATGTTAATTAGCGATCCAGGCCTAAACGAGCGACGATAAGTCTTGCAATCACTCATCGGTGATGCCAATGGATCTTAAATCTCTCCTCAATCTGAGGTTGACCACCCTAAAATGCCCTGAAATAACCTATTTTCCGGACAAGGGTAGGGCTATTTTCGGCTCCAAAATAACCAAAATTGCCTAGAATAACCAATTTTTGGACAGGGTTTTGGCTATTTTGGAGCCCTAAAATAACCTATTTTTCGGACAAACCCCTAGTGGAGCTTCCCGGGGCCTCTTACGACAACTTGCTGTCAGCTGTGCAGCAGACGTTTGCCACGACTCTTCATCTCGGAGGGTGCGCTTAAGGCCGATACAAGCTATTGCTCTAGTCAAGCATGGGAACCCATAACACTACGAAAGTGCTCGAGGCTCTCGTTTAACACAGCAGATGTTCATCATCAACTTGCCTCTACTTGCGTGAAGTGTTCCGCCATGCTGCGTCACCGTATTTCTCTACATCATGACACAATGTTTGATGCCTACATGCATTGGTCACATGTGCAGGCCTGTAAACGTCAACGTAGTAGGACATGAGGCCTCCTCGCTTTTGCCTCCACTCGGAAGCTCGCCCGCATTGGCTTCTCATGTCTCTTAAGCCTACGGAACCGCGAGCTTCCCACATACTCACTCCCCCATAACATATCTAAACTGGTAAATTTCCTGAATCCTTTTTCAGGTTAACCTATTCTTTAACGTCGAGCGTGTGTTGTTTTCCTTTACGAGTACTATGGAATCCATTCCCGATGGCCATATGTCTCCAAATCAGTTACCTAGTCCTATCTGGATCTGTGACCCAGTATTCGGCGTAGTGCATCCGTCACAATGCACTACTTGCATATCATATATGAGGCATGTCGCCAGTGCCAGTCAGTCCAATGCTGATAATACATCCTTTCGCCTGGCAATCAGGAAGCGCGATAGTCAGAGTACTGCTCGCTACCTAGATGGGTTCTCCCAAGGGATGCGTTTACAGAGCCCGGGCGATGGCACCGCAGATATCCACGCAAAATATCGAGCCGAACGTGACCAGGCTCTGGAGCGTTTGAAGCTTCGCGACGCCCAGATTGCTGCCACCGAGAAGGAGCTATTTGAGGTCAAACAGCAATTCGCAGCGATCCAGGCTTATTTCGACACGGTAGCGCGTCCTCCCACTGCAGTTATCGCTTCCGAGCCCTCGCAAGTGAAGACGACCCTTCCGGACCTTATAGCTGATGAACTGGACGCAGGAGATATCAAAACTCGTGTCGACATTGCGTCGCGTCTTCCCACTCCCCCTCCATCGCCCCCGCCCCCGCCCCCGCCCCCGCCGCTGTCGCCTCTGTCGCCAAGTAGCGACTTAACTACACATTTTGACACTTCCCCGCTGGAACACGACAGCTACTCCAATGTGGACCAATATTCCAATTCGCCAACAGTAGAGGAGCTAGCCATACAAACTTTTCCCGCATCGGCAGCCATTCCCACTATCCAAGAGCTCATGATGCTCCTGTCGGAGGCTCGAAGTGGAGCAGAGAAAGTCCACGCGAGGTTGGACATGATCTTTTCCAAAGCTAAATCTACGCCCAAGGCAGCCAGAGCGGAATCCCAAGAATTTATCCTTCTAGAATGGACGAAGGCCCGACGCCCCGTGTGCCCGGCACCATCCGTTCCTGCTCTACAGAGCCAGATCTCAGAATCCACACCCGTACCTCTCCCTAGACCTGGGATCCCCGAGATCTTCGTCGACTCCTCCGCGTGGGGTATAGGATTCATCTTCAACGGCCGATGGCTGGCGTGGAGGTTGAGGCCGGGATGGAAGGACCACGGCCGGGACAATAACTGGGCAGAGATGGTGGCGGTAGAGCTGGGACTGCTCGTCGTCGTCGCTGCCGGGTTCTCGTCACTGACAGTGGTCATTAGGTCCGACAATACAGGCGTTGTGGAGGCTCTGCGCAAAAAAAAGAGCAAGCATCCACGACAGCCTGAAGTAATCGAGAGGATCGAGGCCTTGGCGAAGAGTCATGGGATATGTCTTGAGATGGAGTGGGTTTCGACGAAACTTAACCCGGCGGATGGGCCCTCGAGAGGAGAGCTGCCTTCTGCTGCGTTGCGGTTTCCGTCCAGCCCAACTTTGCCTGCGCATCTCACCCCATTCCTGACTGATTTGACGTAGCGCTGTAGAGCCTCCTGGAGATGTCGCGATTGCCTTCGCTGTCTTCTCTATCTTTCTTCTTGCTCTGCCAGTCTTCCTGTGTATTCTGTTGACACCCTTGTATTTTGCTTGTGAATATTATATCATGGTCCGGATAAGCAGATTCGTACTTTCAACTCTTACGGAACTGAAGTGAACTGTGTAGGTTTGAGGTAGATTTCAGAATATTAAACACAGAGTAAGGTATATCACCATCAGTTTCGCAAAGTTGTGCATTCAAATCGGGAACCCTAATAACCAGGTTGGAAATCCGGCCCATGTAAAGCTACCTCCCTGAACGACTGCAATCGGTCCTGTACCGCAGCACAATCTGGATTCGCGTTCAACACGCCATAAGCCTCTGGTAGCAGTTTTTGCAACTCCTGCGAAGTGGGATTATGAGAAAGGTCGATGAGTTATGTCAAGCCAACATACCTCGACGCGTTTCGTCCCAGAGGGATGCGTGTTGAAGAAATCCACACGGGATTTATCCATTCGAGACATTCGTTCAAACATCCTATTGTTGCGGAGGTTTAGCACTTCATCTCATCGTCACAAGAGGGGAGCGTACTCAACAGCGCCCTTCGGGTCGAAGCATGCGCGGGACATGAGTTGGAGACCGATTTTGTCAGCTGAGGGTCGGGTTCAGACAAGCATGGAGGGGAGGGGCAAGCACGGACCTTCAAGTTCCATTTTTCTCGAGTTTGGTAGGTTGAAAATCAGCTCCTGTGCTAGGCTCGTAAGGCCAAAGTCAAGGCCGAACACCTGAGCGAGGAAAAGCACTGCTAATGTGATAGTTTGTGAGGAGATCGATTCGGCTGTATGACGGGCAACTGCAGCCAGTGAGGATGCGAAGAATCTTGGAGAGCGTTGGGCAAGTACCGACGTGCCCGATTTCTGTTGGACTGTTAGGAGTTGAAGGCGAAGAGGAGTTGGAAAGCTCACCATGGGAAAGGACAGCTGACAGCCCTTTCTCGTCCTTGCATACCGGAAGGATTCCAGTAAACACAACAATCAGGCCTAGAAGAGCTTGGATCACTAGAAAAGAGCCCTTGATAAAGCAAACATACCTGGCGCAGCCATTGCATTGACGGTCCTGTTATCGTTGACCACAACGACTTCCCACACTCTCTCATGGCCCTGCGCACCTGCAGTGCTGCTACCCCGCTGCGTGTCGGGATCCCACGGGGCTTCTTCACCCGGATGTCCGCCAGAGGGCATAGGTTGAACGAAATGGGATAATGAGGACTCCCCGCGGATGTGCCCAAGGTTCGAGGCGGTGAGGATCTGAGTGACTACGCGCCGTACGTGTCTTGAGATGACGTGGTTTTGAGGCAGTGTTCGGTGTTGATGCTCTTCTAGCACTGAGTCGCGCAGCATCTTCCCTATCTAGAGTATGCCGTGAAGAGGATGCAAGATACAGCGAGATGGCTGACATACCTTCTCTTCATATGCTCGACCGGTGTTCATGAACCTCCACCGTCCTGTTTCGGGAACCTGCTCGAGACTTGTGATGCTCCATGGTCAACTGACATGGTTGGCTTGAGATGAGGGCATGCACGCACTGCGAAACGTAGTATGCAGCTCCTACAGCACCTATCCCAACCAGGTACTTCTTGTTAAACCTATCGGACGGACGCTTTCCATGATTTGAACCACCACCAAATCGCACATAGTGTACTGCGCTGGGTGGCCGAGAGGACGAGAAGTTGCGTGAGGTACCGAACTGGTTTTGGCTTAGATAGCGACTAAGAGAGAGTCGTGCACATCGGGGAGCATAGAGGGCACAGGAAGAAGGATGGCGTAGAGCGTTCAGGGCTGTGGCGCGAAACATGGGTGGTGGTTGGAAGTAGTCGGCCTGGGCAGCACTCGGAGTCAAAAATTCAATCCGAAGTCATGACGCGGCTCGGCTAATTATCCGGCACGAATTGCCCCCTCAACCAGCGCAACGCGGACTCAATTTCACCATACTTACTGTATGTATTGGTTGAAAAGATCCAGACTCCAGAGCATGGTGAGGCAGGCAGCTGCCATTTCCGTCACGTAAATCTATTTATTATCATTCGACTATAGCTAGTGCTGTGAGCCGATACTTCTTTCATACATTACTGATTCCATCTATCATGGGCTATCATGTCGAACAAATGTTCAAAATCAATTGACGATCATCGATGTCCCTGGTGTGCACCGTGAAAGACGGTGAAGCAGTGAGCAGTGGCAGGAATCTTATTGATGCCGGTGCCAAAATCCATCAAATACCACGTGGAACGGATCATTTCTGTTGTTCTTCCGGTGTAATTATCGAGATACTCAGTTGAAGATATACGATTCTAGACTTATTTAAAGCAATAAAAATACATTGTATCCCAGCGATTCAAGTGGCGACGTGATCGCTTCAGTGATTGTGGCGCAAGACTGAAATATTCGAAGAACCACCCAAAAACCCCAGAATTAGCGTTTTTGTTCTTTTCAGTACACCACTTTTCTGTAGCACTTTATTGTGCTCACAGCTATCTTCTTTTCACCGCTATAGGACAGGTCTTGTCATCTTCTGTCATCATGATTTTGGCCAATTGTGGCAGCGCAGTCGATGATGGCTGAGTCAGCGAGCATCACGCGGGCAGTGGCCTCCACACTGGATGGCGCCGGTTGCCAAACTTGACCGCTAACCACCACAATGTCGGAAAGAAAGGTAAGGGATTCATTGAATTGGTTGTGAGTTGTACTTAGTTCTGACCACTATCAACAGCAAGGTGCAACTGTTAGCCCTACTAAGGTCGCCATGTCGCGGGCGCTCGGAGCGGCGTTTCTCAACCACCAGGTCGAACAGCTAGAGAAATCAGTGTCCGGAACGACTGGGCCGGCTTCAGGGAACTGGAGAAGACGTCAGTCTCCGCCTGGTGGAGCTCCGGTGGCAAACGGGAACATTAAACGACCACCCATGGCACCTGGCATCAAAGTGGCGAGCCGACGACCCGGTGAGGAGTCCCAAGCTGCTCGCAAGGCGAGGGCACCAGGAAGAGACCCGGGTGCAGGAATAATCAGGATTCAACCACAGGATGTCCGGAAGAAGACCAGGGACGATGAGCGGTCGAGGGATGATCGTCGGGACGAGAAGGACGCAGATGTCGTCGTTGTCGACGCCAGCGTCCTCGTGCACGCCTTGTACCAGCTCAAGAGGTGGTGCCGCGACGGGCGAGAGGAAATTGTTATTGTTCCTCTTGAAGGTGAGCCTTTGTTCTCTTGTTCTGAACAATAACTCAAGGTACATGCATAGCTCTGAACACACTTGACCTCCTCAAGAAAGGGACTACGGCCCTCGCCCAGCGTGCGCGCGCGGCGTCTCGTGTTCTCGAGGCGCAAGTCGGGACGAACCCGAGGATTCGAGTCCAACAGGACGATGCCTTCGTTCTGTGGGACAAGATCGAGGTCAGTGACGCCACCGCGAACCCCTCAGCATCCATGTCGCCTGAATGGGTCCGCCGCACCATCTGCTGTGCCCAATGGGAAGTCGAGGCTGCGTCGAAAGACACCACCCTCGGAGCTAAGAAGGTCATCCTCGCCGTCCTCGGATCCTCGCCAGACCTCGCCACGTCCCTGGGCGAACTTAAACTCTCCTCGTCACCCACGCCGGTTCCGCTCCCCGCACCACACGTCCACGCCAACAAGCACGAGCCGCGCTCTGCCGGAACGCTCGTTGCGCAGTGGGCTGCCCGTGCCCACATCGACATGCTCACTGTTGACCCTACTGCGGCTCCTTCAGACGACGAGGCTCGCCCGAGACGCCGCCGCCCCTCGACTTCCGAAGCGAAGGGACACCACGGACACGGACATGCACTCGTGGAGCGTCCGCCGGCGGTCATGGCGATGATGGAGATGGTCGCGCAGCCTAGCAAGGTCGTACGCGTCCTCGCGCGCGGAGAAAAGCTCGATCCCGACCCGTAATCGCCGCTCGCGAAATCTTGAATTAAACTGCAGTTCCGTGAGTCCTTGACTTTTCGTATATCTCGCTGTCGCTGACTTGCATTTAGGTAACAGCTACTATCTACAGAACACACTAGAGCAAACGGCACATGCTTCCTTGCGGTCGGCTGCAACAGTCGACTTGGCTGCGAATACAGGTGTCGAAGCCACGCCTTGTATTCGATGCGAAGGTCTCGAGACCTACCTACTACGGAGAGCGGAGAGGAGGGTTGCGTGGTTTGGTTTCTTGGATACTTTCTGCTCGTGTGTCCTTTTCATTCCACCCTATTCATCCCTCTTCCGATTTGGTTCATCGTAACACCACCCGTTCCCCACCCAATAACACTCATGCCTATTCTTCTTTTGAATACTGTTTTCTTTCGACTCGATATGTATCTCCGCGTGTATATGCCTGCCTTATCTATCAATGTTACTTATGATGACTTCTATTTCTACGAACGGCGAAGATGCATCGTTGAAGCGTAACCTGAGTATGTCTAGTGGTTCTCGTGTGCTGTTTTGAACAAGTCTGACTTGAATTGCCGCAGTATTATTGTCTCTTACAAGTCTCAAAAAAACATACGCTTGGCTTCAGAACAATCTTTCTCTCACTCTTTATTTATACTTTGCATCAAGTTGCATCAAGTCTCGCGCGGGCCAAGTCTTAAGATTCCGGCAGTTTTCTTGATACCTATTTATTGCCGCCACACCTTGCCTAAACATGACCGGGTATAAAGCCCACCGCTAACCTACTCAGAGTCTGGTACTTTTCCTCAGGAAGAGGAGTGGTGTTCGGTGCAATGTCAGCCTCGGTGAAAAATGACGAAATCTGCTAAGGTCCTCGATCAAAAGTGGGTATACATACTCGACTATCCGCGTCGATCACATGAAAGCTAACAAACTTCAAGGATCTCCACGGCATACGCAGGAAAGTAGCAGATACACGAAAAATCGGAAAGGCATATTAAGCTTACCATCATGCCGAGGCGTACCGACGCTATGTCGAATTGGAAAGGTATGGTTCGAGATCTTTAGGCAAATCGACAGTGGTGGGAAATCGCAGCAAAGCAGACGGTAGTTCCCCCCGAGAAACTTTATCCGCCAAGTTGTTTTTCGATGCAATATACTTCACGTCAAGAGATATGCTGTGACGTTCCGCCAGGGCCTTGATCCTGTCAAGCACCTCGCGCCGCGCTTCCTTTTTTTTGCCCTTGTTCAAGCCGAGAGCGCTTATAACGCCTGAATTGTCGGACCTGACCATCACCGTCCGCGACGAGCACCCAACAGAGACAAGGGCGAGTAAGCCTAGCTCTACGGCGACCATCTCAGCCCAATCGTTGTCTCGACCTTCGACATTCCACCCAGGCTTGAACTTCCAAGCCAACCATCGATCCTTGTGAATGAACCCTATTCCCCATGCAGAGGAATCGACGAAGATCTCCGAGTTACCAGATCCAATGAAAGAGGAAAGGTTCTGGATCGATGGAGCCACGGGGTACGCCACGGCAGGTGAGGGCCAGGAACTAGCGCTGGATCCGCTGGCGGAGGTGGAAGGCTCCTGGCTTGGCGGAGCTACCGGGGGCGCCACTGCAGGCGAGGAACAGGTACTGGATCCAGTGGTGGAGGTAGAAAGCCTCTGACTCGATGAAGCTACAGGACGCGCTATGGCAGCTGAGGGCCGGAAACTGGTACTGGATCCAGTGAGGGCGGTTGAAGGGTTCTGGCTTGACGAAGCACCTGGGCGCGTCACGGGAGGTTGGGAACAAGTGCTGGATCCAGTGAGAGGGGTGGACGGCTTCTGGCTCGATGGATCTACGGGGCGCGCCACCCTGGGTGGGGGCTGGGGACTGGGACATTCATCTTTCTTCCATGCACGGAGAACGAATTTCTGGAACGGCGTCCTGTCCTTTTCGGGCGTAGATCGAGCTTCGACAAAAATGAAGTCCAGTTTTGCATGAGCTCGCTTTCCTTTTCGCGATCGAGGATTCGAAATGAGTATAAGTTGAAGGCGGGGAACAGCCGATGGGGTAGGCGAAGCCTGAGGAGCTGGTTTCACAGTAACTGGCGAATCAGAAGCTCGGGGAACATATGTGAGGCTATCGTGCTCAACCGTGTGTTTATTACCTCCTGGCAACAGAGGTAATGATGAACTCTGAGGAAACGGGGATGAAGGGGAACTGGGAAGGGGCAAAGTAGTAGTATCCACGAGCCCCTTTTGATCACTCGTTTCTGCACGGGAATCATCGAGCGTAGGAAGCATCCTTATGACCGGGGACGAGCTCGCCGCAGTGGAAGAATGTTCCGCCTTGCCAAAAGAGGCTTCAAGCGCTGTGAATTTCTGCTTTATTTCTTGTAACTCTTTCTCTGCGGCAGCGAGCTGGGTGTCACGAAGCTTCAAAATATCCAGAACCCCACCCCACCCGGCGCGACATTTGGGGAGAACTTCTTCGGTGCCGTCATCCGACTCCTGTAGACGCATCCCCTGGGAGAACCCCTGCAGGAAGCGCATATTGCTCTGGCCATCGCGTTCCTTAATCGCGAGGCGAAAGGATAGGTCATCGGCTTCGAGCTGACTGGCACAGGCGACGTGCTTCATATAAGAGATGCAAATATTGCATCCTGATGGGTGGACTATGCCGAAGGCAGGGTCACAAGCCCAGCTGGGACTCAGCGACCGGTTTGAACAGGCATGTCCTTCCCTCATAGATTCCATGGTAAGTATTCAGACGAAGATATACGCTCAGCGTAAAGGATGGGTTAATCTGGTCTCCTGGAGATGACGGCGTTTAGATAAGCTATAAAGAGTGGGTATGTGAGAAGGTCACAATTCGGTAGGCACAAGAGGCATGTGAAGTCAACGTGGAAGAGAGCACGAGACCTCACGAGACAAAAACGAGGAGGCCACAATGCGCATGTTAATCGGCTGATGTCGGTGACGTTCGCTGGCACGCCTGCACATGTGACAGTATTGTTATCTTTTACAAGTCACACAAGAAAACATACGCTTTACGTCACAGAAATGCAACCCCTCCCCCACTCTCCACCTACATTCAGCACCACGCTGCATCAAGTCTCGCCCTGTCACGTCCTCCCGATGATCCACATTTTTCTCCAGACAAAATTTTGAAATTCCGGCAGTTTTCTTGACAGTCCTTTTTATCGCCGCCACTCGTTGCTTACACCTAACTGAGTATAAAGCCCGCCGCTAACCTACTTAAAGTCTGGTACTTTTCCTCATTCAGGAAGAGTGGGAGTGGTGTTCGGCCGCAACGTCAGCCTCGGTGAAAAATGATGAAATCTGCTAAGGTCCTCGATCAAAACTGGGTATACATATATGCATAATCGACTATCCACATGAAAACTAGCAAACTTCAAAGATCTCCACGGCATACACAGGAAAGTAGCAGATACACGAAAACGGAAAGGCATGTTAAACTTATCATCATGTCGAGGTGTACCAACGCTATGTCGAATTGGAAAGGTATGGTTCGAGATCTTTAGGCAAATCGACAGTGGTGGGAAATCGCAGCAAAGCAGACGGTAGTTTCCCCCGAGAAACTTTATCCGCTAAGTTATTTTTCGATGCAATATACTTCACTTCAAGAGATATGTTGTGATGTTCCGCTAGGGCCTTGATCCTGTCAAGCACCTCGCGCCGCGCTTCCTTTTTTTTGCCCTTGTTTAAGCCGAGAGCGCTCACAACGCCTGAATTGTCGGACTTGACGGTCACTGTCCGCGACGAGCACCCAACAGAGACAAGGGCGAGTAAGCCTAGCTCTACGCCGACCATCTCAGCCCAATTGTTGTCTCGACCTTCAACATTCCATCCAGGCTTGAACTGCCAAGCCAACCATCGACCATTGTGAATGAACGCTATACCCCATGCAGAGGAATCGACGAAGATCTCCGAGCTACCAGATCCAATGAAAGAGGAAAGGTTCTGGACCGATGAAGCCACAGGGTACGCCACGGCAGGTGAGGGCCGGGAACTAGTGCTGGATCCGCTGACGGAGGTGGAAAGCTTCTGGCTTGACGGAGCTACTGTGCGCGCCACTGCAGGTGGGGAACAGGTACTGGATCTAGTGGTGGAGGTGGAGGGCTTCTGGCTCGATGAAGCTACCGGATGCGCTACGGTAGCTGAGGGCCGGAAACTGGTACTGGATCCAGTAAGGCCGGTGGAAGGCTTCGAGCTTGACGGAGCACCTGGGTGCGTTTTGGGAGGTAGGGAACAAGTACTGGATCCAGTGAGAGGGGTGGAAGGCTTCTGGCCCGATGGAGCTACGGGGCACGCCACGTCGGATTGGGGCTGGGGGCTGGGACATTCATCTTTCTTCCACTCAAGGAGAACGAATTCCTGGAACGGCATCCTGTCCTTTTCGGGTGTAGATCGAGCTTCGATAAAAATGGAGTTCAGTTTTGTATGAGCTTGCTTTCCCTTTTGAGCTTCCAAAATGAGTAAGACGAGTTCTTGAATGCAGGGACCAGCCAATGGGGTAGGCAAAGCCTGAGGAGCTGGTTTCACAGCAACTGGCTCATCAGAAGGTTGGGGAACATCTATGTGGCTATCGTGCCCCGACGTGTGTTTATTACCTCCCGGAGACAGAGGGAACGGGGATGAAGGGGGACTGGGAAGGGGCAAGGTAGTAGTGTCCACGAGCCCCCTTTGATCACTCGTTTCTGCACGAGAATCATCGAGCGTAGGGAGCGTCCTTTCGACTGGAGACGAGCTCGCCGCAGTGGAAGTATATTCCGCCTGGTCAAAAGAGGCTTCAAGCGCTGCGAGTTTCTGCTTTATTTCGTGTAACTCCTTCTCTGCGGCAGCGAGCTGGGTGTCACGAAGCTTCAAAATTTCCGGAACCTCATTCCATTCGGCGCGACATTTGGCAAGAACATCTTTGGTGCTGTCATCCGACTCCGGTAGGTGCATCCCCTGGGAGAACCCCTGCAGGAAGCATATAGTACTCTGGCCATCGCGTTCCTTAATCGCGAGGCGAAGGGATGGGTCATCAGCTTCGAGCTCACTGGCACGGGCGACATGTTTCATATAGGATATGCAAATATTGCATCCTGATGGGTGGACTGTGCCGAAGGCAGGGTCCCAAACCCAACTGGGACTCAGCGACAGGTTTGGACCGGTATGACCTTCCCTCATAGATTCCATGGTATTCACAGAGGCGAAGATATACGCTCGGCGTGAAAGGATAGGTTAACCTGGACTCCTGGAGATGACAGCGTTTATATGTATAGAGAGTGGGTACGCGAGAAACGTATGTGAGAAACCCACAATTCCGTAGGCACATGAGGCATGTGAAGTCAACGTGGAAGAAGCACGAGACAAAAACGAGGAGGCCGCATGTTGATCAGTCGGTGACGTTCACTAGCACGCCTGCACACTTGTGACCGATAGTGAGGTTGTGAAGAGAAAAGCGATCCTATTCTTGACGTAGCACAGATCTCAAAAACACGCACGAGAGCAGCTTCTGCCAAAGAAGTAAAACGAGGCTCCTGGGTGGGCTCTTTCGTGGTGGAAATGCCAACGTTCCTATGATGTGATCTATAGCGATATCTCATATCTCTATGTCAGTCTTAAGCATGCCCCCTAAGATGAAGGGTCGCACCAGCCGAGGCCAACCATCGACGTAGCCGTGAGCAGCAGTTTGCGTCACAGGTACTGGCTATACTCGGTTTGGAGTTGTAAGAAGTACGAATTGGTTGGTGCGCCCACTGTGGAGCCTGTCCTTTGAGTGTCATTGAAACTGGTCAGGTGGGAATAGACACAGGAGGAGGAGAGAATGACGAAATCGGATAGGAAGGGTGACGGGCGAAGACAAGATTTGGTATCTCTATGAACAATGGCCGAGATCACAACAATCTAATCTATTTTGGTTCAAGTTGTACGCCAATGGAGCCGTGCCTGCAGGTCCTTACCCATATGTCGAACACGATCGTGAGCTGGCTTTTGAACGTCAAAATTGTCGATTCGAACAAGAGACTACTGCTACAGGTGCCCCGGAACTTGGACTCCTTCTAAACACACGGTCTTGCTTTTCCTTGTCGATTACGAGCAAAGATGACACGACATCCCCTGCACTTGCATTAACGCATCTTCTTGCATAGTGTTAGTAGTAGTATGTATTACTATTTCCCAGGTCCAAAATCTGGTGTTCCGCCCAGTGTCCCAAATATATCACCAATATAATTAGTAGGCGGCACACCCCGCGCGAACGTCGCCTCCCATCCACCAAGAATGCCCTGTATAACCTTGACACCGGCAATCCGAATGTTCGCTAGGGAGGGTGGGAAGCCCCCTGAGTTCCCAAACCTGTTTTCCGCTGCCGTTTGCCCTAGATACGGTCTGTCGAAGTTTGAGCCGGTACGCATGACGATAATGCGGCCGAAGTCGACGAGCTTGTCCTTTGCGCCGCGTAGCAGGGCCTCGAGGAGCGCGTTGTCCTCCTGCTGCGTCGTGCAGTACTTCCCCGTGCCGTTGGTGAACAGGGTAGTCGTATTTTCGACCGCCTCGCCGAGCAGGGCGCCCGACCAGAACGTGTCCGAGGTTGCGGTGTCGCATTCGAGCACAGATGGTGGAGATGCACCTGGTGCATAGGCTGGGACGGTGGCGTAGTGGGCGCGGTATGCTTGAGCGGTCAGTGTGTCATTGAGCTTGGCGGTCTTTGCAAAGCCAACGGCAAGCTTGCGGAGCGCGTCGTTGAGCTCGAAGACTTCGGTGCCGTAGATCTCGGTCGGGTATTGCCCGGGTGCGGTGGTACCCTGCGGGACGTAGCCCGTAGAGTAGTTGGCCGGAATCTCGCGCGCGTCGAATTCGTATTGGAGGGTCACTTGGACTGCGTAACGCGCGAATGTCACGGAGGCAAGTGTCGCGACCTTGGGATTAACGCCACCGACGCCGCCAATAAGGAAGTACGTCCTCCGCAGATCGAAAGCAGGCGAGCGAACGAGGGAGGCAAGGGACAGTGCGGCGTTTATCTCTCCCTCTCCCGCAGTCAGCTGACAGATTGTACCGTCGATGGTGCAATGAGCGTTGGGAAAGAGCGGCGAGAAGCCCGGCACTGTGATATTTTGGCCGAGGACATTGAAATCAGGGATATTGTACCAAACGTTGCCCTCGAGGTTGAACTACAAACTATCAGTGAGCTTATAGCATTTGAGACGGAAATGGCTTCTTTACAAGTGATACGATGAAGACTTTGGGTGCGATGATGATCCTTGAAGCCCTCAACTCGTTATGTCGCGTTCCAAGTGAACCTGCTGGAGCTGTATATGCTGACACGAGAGCTACTGTAGCCGCGGCCAGGCAGGCAGTGAATGCAGTAGTCCACATCTTGTGAGAAATGGCTGTAGGCGTGTTAGAGCTCCGGAGATCAGCATATGTACGACATTACGCGCCTATTCAAGATGGGTGGGCAAAGTTAACTGCACTCCTGTATCCAAGATGGTCATAGGAAGGTAGGATTATAAGGAACCTGGACCCATCACGATCAATATTAACGTACACGTCCCACGCCATGTGGCACGGCATATCAGGAACATCAGCTCGTCGTCTGCGGCGACGTTTGAAGGCCCCAGGCCCCATTCCCCGCAGGGTCTCCTAATCGGCTACCGTGACTGGCTGTAGATATACCTGTTAAGTATGCGATGCGACGTGTTCGCCTGCCTCCTGAGTAAAGAGGTTGACGTTACAATTTATTGGATACCGAGTCAGGGAGGTCGAAAGTGCAAGCTGTTGTCAACGATGACAAGCGGGGCAAAATTGACAACAAATCGCGACTTCTGTCAAGTTCTGTCACTGTCAGGACATAACTGTAGAATTCTGGAGATGATCTTCAAATTTCAATAGCAACGCACACACGGTACAAGGTCCGCGGTCCGAGGGTTCGCGAGGTAATGGTTCGTTTTAACTTTCCATTATCTACGAGTAATTGCTCAAATATTTGATCCCACGGCCCGCCTTTGACCCGCCCTTCTGCTCCCGACAATCCACTGTCTGCTACCATTTTGCATGTGGACAGCTTCTCACTATGTATGTCGTTCATTCGAAACTCTCCATTCTCCATCGCCGCCACTTTCTGCCTACTCAATCACAAGTAGAAATAAGCCATCATTAACTGGAAATCCAATGCTAACTGGGCAGCCCCGCCTCTCTTGTGTTTTTCCCAAGTTTTTCCTCTTTCTGATTTAGAACTATACGGTCGGTCGACTCTGGTCGACTTCAAACGCATGGATGATCGACCCTCCTCGGCAGATTATCGGCCAATCGAAGGCGCTCTTAATGGCTATACCCCATACACGAACCCGTGATGCAGCTCATTATTAGTCTATGGTATCTTAAATACCACCGCCTGTGAAGTTTGCAGGTTAGAACCGCTGGTCTTTGACATGTACTCGATTCTTGGCTTAACTCTCCTGTCCTGTGTCGTGGGTGGTCTGTCGTCCACGCGCGGGGCCGCGACCACCATCTACGACGACCATCCTGCCATCTACTATCATGGGCGATGGGACAAATCTCCTGGAACATGGTGGTATGCCTCTAGATTTATGTTACGTTCGCCTTTTTGGAGATTCAACTTTTCTTTATGAAGGGCTGGATCTGGATTCAAGCTTCACGTCAAGAATCTCCGTAATTTGACTATCAATCTCGGAGAGCACACCACCGCGCCCTACGCTGCCGTTGGAGTGTCCATTGACTATCAAGACTTCTTCACTGTGAACGCCTCGGTGGGCGCTAACGTGATCCCCCTCGATTCGGCCTCGACCAAAAAGAACGCCGAAACTGTTGTGCGAATCAACGTCGAAGGCTGGCAAAACAACCGCATTAACTTGGAGACACTCACTCTTAACTCGGTACGTGTGGTGTTGTCTTACGGGTAACACGTGTTGAGATAGTTCTGCTTACAGGCAGCGGAGCTGCTCCCTTACAAGCCCTCGAAGCTCGCGTTCCAGTTTATTGGTGATTCCTTGTCTGCTGTAGGTCAAGTTAGGTTTGAAGAGAACGTCTGAGGCTTTAACGAAGATTTTGTTCCGCTGTTAGGGTCAATTTCTGCCCCTTGGCGTGGACCAAGCATGGCCTTTCCTTGTTGGGGAGCACTTCAAGGCGGAACATACCATCGTCGCTCAACCCGGAGCTGCCCTCAAGGTATGTTTGCAAGGCATTGCTTTCGATCCGCCTTGACCGGCTTTTCTCGACAGGACATCGTTTCCTTCGGCAACCAGCACGGTGTCTCGTTCCAATACTTCAGAGTAAATAATTCGTTACTCCGCAGGTGCAAATTTTTACATTTCTTTGAATCTAGACTGAAGACACTGGATACTATTACACCACCGACCACAACTTCACAACTCCGTGGGATTTCTCTCGCGACCAGACCCCGACACACATCGTTATTCACATTGGGTAAGTCGACGTTGCTCTCCTCATCCCGCCCGGCACTGAGCACCCTATTTATAGTGCCAATGACGCGTCTTGGTCTGTCTCCAACGATGACTTCATCGATGTAATTGCACCCTCATTTCGTTCCAGTTCTCAGATTCTGATCTTGTCTCATCTACTTAGGTCTACTCGACTTTCCTGGCTCGGCTCCGTACGCTTTACAAGCACCAGCCTATCTTCATCTTCACACCCGTAACTTACTCCTTTGTTTCTCGCCCTTCTAATGATTCTGACCAGATATCATACAGTGGGGATGGCCTAGCGCTGACGGCAGCGTCTTTTACTATTACCCAGGCCAATACCAAGTCATCGTCGACAAACGGTCAGGCAGACTCCCGATTTCATCCTAACCCCCTTGCTGAGGCTAGACTACTTATAGGACTGCTCTTGGGGACAAAAACATACATTTGGTCGACACTACAGGCTGGGTGACCTTTGACGATGTCTTCCCCGATAACATCCATCCTGACGTGCCGGGACATGCCAAGATTGCGGGCTTGTTTGAGTCGTGGCTTGAGAATTGGGGTTCGAAGGCCGAGAACAAGTGGGCTACTGCTGTTTAATTTTGGCTTAAATCACATAGCTTCTTATTTCACAAATTGTGCAATCCAGCCCGACCTTTTCGTCGTTTTTCATCTGAATATAGTATGCATTCAACTAAATATATATCGGGGTAGGATAAGATAATACGTGTATGTTAAAGTAGATATGTCATACAAAGGTGGTATACAGAGTAAACAGGATATGCGGAATCCACCTTGTTGGAAGAAACAGGATGAAACAAAAGACCAAAAAAGCAAGGCTCGCTGTTCATCCAACGAGACAGAATCGCACAATCGTGCGTTGACCAGGGAGCAATATGTGTGTATGGTCAGGGAGGACGGCTATTTCAAGCTCTCCCTTCAGCTCCACCGTTCCAGGCGACTTCACCCGGCACTCAAACCGTGTCGCGATGCCCTCTTCATCTTTCAAGACGGTGACCCAGTAGGTCGGTCTGACACCAGCAATCAGCGCTAAGCCCCATTGGTATGGATATGAAGATAACTCACAAGAATACTAAATCGCCGGTGCGCCCAATGTCATCCTTTAGCCGCATCGTTTGGTGATGCACCTCAGTCTTCTTTCCAAGCACGTTATAGTCCATTGAGACGACGGAATATTCGCCTTCGAACCTAAAGGTTGCGACTTGGACCGGCTCCGCCGGCTGCGACGACTGCTTAAAGCGCTGATAAAATTGGTGCGCCTCGAGAAATCCTGATATCCTCTTATGGAAGGCGTCAAGCAGGGTAGACAAGCAGACAAACACCCTATACGGGGGTATCTAAGGCTCTCATAAACTCGTTATTCCCTGGTTGAATGACGAGTGGACGCACTGTTTTTTTCGGAGGCGGCACTCGCTTGATAATAGTCCTCGGAAGAGATGGTTTTACTTCATCTGAGCCCTTTCGATGCGGCTGTCGCGCTCTACACTGGTTGCAGAGTGTATCTTGCGACTTGGGGTTGATCAACAAGCCACAGTCCTGCCTCCCGCACCGTCTATATGGCCCCTTCGAAGCACGCTGCTCAGCCGATACAACCGCCTGTGCCGATGAAGGGGGTCAGCGTATCGTTCCTAGATCGTAGTTTGTAATTGACTAACCAGAGGAACATCCTCAGACTCCGACCCCGACCCTGTCTCTGCTCGAGCTTCCCGTGGCCCAGGGTCCACCCCCGTCTTCTTCATACGCAGCCTTTGTTGATTATGGCGCGTCCGAACTCGACATGGCTGGCACATCTTCCATGAGTACTCCTCTGGGGCTGGTATGATCTGCGTGCAGTTCTTGATGGTGCAAAGCCGGGCACCAGGGGTGAGAAGATCTGGCTCGGGCTGTGGTGCGCAATCCTGAGCAGTACAAGCGTCAGTACAGGCATGAAAAGAGGAGAGGTCAGTAGTCACCATATCGGCTTCGGTATCGAGGTGTTTATGCCTACCCTGGATATTCTGTCGCTTGCGTTGGTATTCCCGGTGATGAAGTCGGCACTGGACACAGCATTTCCATCGGTAACCCTGCTCCAGGACGCGGCGGCATTTTGGGATGGAGCAGACTCTTAAGTCAGCCTGAGGAAAAGAGCGCGCCGGTATGCGAATTCTGAAGCTTGGTCGTGCCTATGAGACGTCAGCGTTGTGGACAGTACCAGTATCAGAGATACATACTGCACGAGATGATGAATCGGAGGAAGACGAGCTCTCATCCGCGGATTCGTCGAGGTCTGTCAGATCGCTCAAGTCAGTGAGGTCGCTGTCCCATCCTGAGATGGTCTGGAAAGGTTCGCCTTCGGCAGCAGATTGCGGTGGTGGTAGATCATCGGGTGGTTGGGAAGGAACGGGTGTGATAGGGGGGGATTTTGGGACACAAGGTCGCAGGTCGATAGAGGGGGCATCCTGTCGGGTAACCGGTGGTGGGCTGATAGAGGGGGCACTTTTGGTGACTGATGGGGGTGGGCTGACAGACGTGAAGGGAGTATCGTATCTTCCGGATGACGAGGTAGCTGATGTGGTAGAAGCGCTATCTCTGCGACGCGGTGACGAGCTCGTGGATGTGGTTGGGGTTTCCTTAGGCTCTGAGGCATCGAAAGGCGACTCGATTACGCCGGGGGCGTCGCCCAATATCTGGAATGGAATGGTGGGCTCAATGAACGAGCGAAGAGCAGGGATCCGAATCTTCAGCTTGGTCGGTGTCGGCGTGGAAGAAATTTGACTTGTCGAAGCGATGGGCACATCCAGACCCTGTCCTTCTTTCACAGACCCTCCTTCACCCAGCCCTGGCTCTGCACCCGGGGCATCTACCCAAGTAACGGTTTTCCGCTTCTTGTGCGGTCGAGACGGGCCAGGATCAGCACGAAACTGAACCTTCAATCTCCACTCCTTCTTGATGCAGCAGACGCAACGCGATGCAGTGGAACCTGCAAGTATTGTTCCATCACATTCAGGAGTCGTACAATTTCGACCAAGCTGCAGGAAAAGGTCAGCTGGGAGTTACTGCCTAGTAAAGTATGAATACCTGCACGGGTGCCAGACGTGGCTTCGGTGCGGGTTTAGGAGCGGGCTTGGAGGATCGTTGTCGTACCACCGAGCGTTTGGGTGCTGTGGAATTTTGCACTGGAGGTGGAGGTTCAAACGAAAGCTGTGAAGGCTAGTAGTAGTAGTAGGTAAGAGGAGGAGTGGGGATGTGCGAAAAAGTGCTGACATTAATGGTTCGTGGCAAGTCGGAAGGTACCATTGATGTAGATGGAGGTGGTATTTCGCTAACACGAGCTGAAGGTCTGAGAAGGCCCATTAGGGGTTGCGGGATATTAAGGACCTCCTCCTCGGGCTGTTTCAAGTGTCAGTTATGGAACGATCAACAGCTAAGGTATCGACAACATACCTCGGGGTAGAGCAGTTGTAAACCATCCATGTCATTCATATTATCCTTAAGTGTATCGTCGGCGATTGTCTGACGAGAGAGAACAGTCAAAAGATGCCTTGAGCCAAAAATAAAGCGATAAACATACTAAAAAATTGACTTCATTTGCAATTGCGAGTGGCTGAGTGATGTAAGGAGGCGCAGGTGGATGAGAAAAGAGTTGTGGAACGGATATTCGGTGAAGCTCGTGGTGCGGTTGGGACGCTATTCGGCACTTCAAACAAGTATTCGACCTCTCGTGCTGTGGAAGAGGTACAGCACAACCGCGTTGAGTACACAGTCGGCTCTTGTGCGAACGCATAGGAGGTTGAAAAGCAGGCGCGTGGTTTGAGGGAGGCTATCGTGTCGGATGAGAAATTGGCCACAGAAATTGTGTGGCGTACGTACCCTGTTGGGGGCCATAGGGGGGAAGATGAGCTCGCCCTTAGCATTAAAGTGAGGGATTGGGATTGGCGGTGGTGGCTTTTTTTGTGTCGGTTGCGAAAGCACCATTGCAGGTCGATGGGATTGTACCTTGTGGCCGCTGGAAGACGAAGCGTTGGGAGTCTTTTTAGGTTATATAAGGTCAGTAAAACACGGATCATAATGCGCGTGATGTCAACTCACCGAAAGCCATCTGCCAATTACTTCGGGGTAAGAATTTGATGCGCCCTTCGAATCTCTGGAATGAGAAGCGGGCTGAAAGACAGTCAAAAAGACAGAAAAGGTGAAAGCGATACAAACTCACAGCAGGTCCTTTCCGCGCAACAAGGGCTCTTTCTCCCTGGATTCCAGCATAAGGGTTACTCAAATGGCTTGTGTCTCTCGAGCGAACATCAGGCTGAGAAGGTAAAGTCAACAAAGTATGATAAAAAAAAACTACTGTAACTCACAGTAGTCGACATCTGTACATTTGGAGATATTCCTCCCTTTTTATAACGTTATTTTTTAGACGCGCAGAGTAAAGTACGACGCACATTGTTCTGATTCATTGTCGTAGGCCCTAACGCTCCCGCAATTGAAGGGACAAAGTTTTGAAATGCAAGAGCCTCCATCGCTGCATATCGCTTCCTCTCCCTCTCCTCCTCAAAACCTGCTTCGCATCGATCACAAACATCCGAGTGGGCCATCAAAGGCAGCACGTTCAAACATCGCCGGCAGATAAATCCCTCAGAATGGTTCTCAAAGGCCGGGAAAGACGTTGAATCGTCGATTTCCATGGTCTAAACCATCAAGGATCTCCTAACAAAGAGAGCTAAAAATACAGATTTTGAGTAAGACTTCATCGCATAGTTTGATATGACATACCGAGGTAGTTCCTACACTCTTCCAACTCTTATACCTGAGTAAAAGCCTGACAGAATGAGGGATGAAAATTCGAGAGAAGAAATTTTTTGCATCTAGTGCAGAATTGGAAATTATCTCGCTATCGCGTTTTCAAGCCCCGCAGCTAAGGCGAATTTGACGGCGATCATATAGTGAGTTGTGACAATTCACCCCATTGTCCTCGTAGAACTTTTGAAGGTGGATCAACTCAGCTTCGTTCCAGCAGTCGAGCGATGCTAATTCCACATATCAGACCTGTAAGTACATGAGTAAGTTACCTGGCAGCCACTTTTGTCATTGTTGGGCGCTAATCAATGCACCCACGAACATGTGGCCCTGATCATGACTTCTTACAACATTGATGACATTGACGGTGACCAAGGCTGTTGAGGTTGACCGTCGCGTCGACTGGGGAAGATGTCGGACCTCGAGATCTTCTCCCAATGCTCAAAGTTTGACATCAACATTCTGGAGGAGGCGTCGTTCGTCCTCTGGAAACTCTGGAAATCCGTCTATCCAAAATATTCAAGCCTCGAAGCGTGTATTATTGCACTCAAGGAGGACTCGAACCTTTATCAGGTGCTCAAATGCGCCCATTTACACAAAAAGTACGATGCAGTACGGTCGTGGGGTGAGTATCCATTTGGCTTGTGTGTGCTGTCTCTCATCAACGCGCGTTAGCTTCAATGCCACCACACGTAGAGTCGCAGGACGCGTCGGACGTCGACGGATTGCTGGCCGAAATTCGTCCAGCTATGATTAGACTGGTCATGGGGAAGTTGGGTCTGCCAACCTGGGTGCCGGAGACGGGGCACGTTCACACAACAGCACATATCCGGAACCTACACATTCCATACCTGAACGGCAAGCCCAACGTGCTCCTCCACAGGCTCGGGAGCTTCGAGGGCGATTCGACGCTTGCAGAACGCCTCGGGAACATCTTCATGCCCAACCACCACACGTACGTCTCTGTCGGCATTCTAAACTGAAGACCCCACCTCACGCCTCGCTGTAGGTTCCTTGTCAACACGTCCGGGTCCGGCAAAACTAGGCTACTGCTAGAAGGCCTTTGCCATAGCTGGGGCTTTTACTTTACATCATTCGTTGATTCGAGCCTCCTAGGCTCGAGCGACGTGCAAAATAGTATCAGGCAATATGTTCCTGACTCCACTGGGTTTGAATCCACTCTTCCGCTAGCTGGCTACGAGTCGGCTTTGACCAAAAATCGCCGTATCGCGAGCCAAGTCTTCAGCCAGCTGTTCCTCGCTCGCCTCCTTGTCTTCAACCAGTTCGTAGATGTGATGAAAGAACTGGGCAGTTCCGAAGACACAACCGTGTACAAGCACCGCTGGTTATTGTTGCAACTGCAGCCCCGGCTTGTTCACTCCAAAGTCTGGGACATCTTTGACGATATCACCCGTAAGCTCTCTAACGCGAGTGAGAGCTACATCAACACCACAACACAGAAACTGCTGGGCCGGGTCCGGCAGCTATGCGTGGATACGAACGCACAGCAGACGCCTATATTCTGTGTCCTAGACGAGGCACAATACGCTGCCACGCAGCATGCCTCGGCGTTCCGTTCTGAGAACGGGAACGCGCAGCGACCCATTTTAAGGGAGATTGTGCGGGCGTGGGAGGGTCAGACGTCTGGGCAGGGCATCTTTATGGTCGTCGCTGGGACCGGAATATCAAAAGATGTCGTTGACCAGGCGATGGCGTCTGCTATTATGAAGGAGTCTAAGTACCGCTGGTGCTCGGATACAGGGGCCTTCGATGACCCCCTCATACAGCACCAGTATCTGGGAAAGTTCCTGCCGACGGCTTTTCTCGCTAGTGCCTCCGGGAGGCGTTTGATGGAGCGAGCGTGGTACTGGTTGCACGGAAGGTGAAGTGATCGTTTGCGAGGTGTGATGCAGTTTCTGACGCAACCCCGAATACATAGACATCGTTTCACGGCAGGTTATGTGGCCGAACTTTTGGACAATCACTTTAGAGGTCCCCACACTGTTTTGAATAAATACATAGAGTTTTTCACAGACTTCACGCCGACTGATGCTCAAGAGTTCGTTGACGAGGAGGATGCCTCTGACATATCTATTTCATCCCGATACCGCCTCGACTTTCACAAACTCACCAAAAGTGCGTTTCTACCTGATCATTCTCTTCGACATCTCATGGCTGTCTTCTAGATCCCGACATGCTCACAACAATCCACCGGTTAACAACACACTACCTAATGCGCTCTGTCCTTCCTCGGAGCCTTGGCCAAGACGAGAAGACTTATGTCGAGTATGGGTTCGCCCGCTTTGTTGATGCAAACACCCATACCGTCGCCGTCGACGAGCCCCTCGTTCTCCTAGCCGCAACGCACTGGATGAACGCGAACAACCGCAGCAGCTACAAGTTCTTTGCGGACCAGATCCGCGTACATGATCGAGTCGCCTCCAATGGCTTCGAAAACTACCTCGCCTTCTGCCTCAACCTCGCTTTCTCCCGGAAGCAGCGGCTCGATGAGGTGTTCACTTTCTCTGGTTCACCGCCACCCTGGGCGCGCCAGGATGCCGAACTGGTGTCACTCCACCGCACAGCCGATGGAGTCGAAGTGAGCCCAGTCTATAACTCCACGGTCTCTGGGCCATCCGTGACACTGGGTGTTAATGCCGAAACTACACGCGAGACCTCACAGTGGCTGAAGCACGAGAGCGCCATCCCCGTTTGTTTCCCCCACCTGCGTATGGGGCCGGACCTCTTGTTCGTTTTGCGGTTGGCGGACGGCAGTACCATATGGGTCGCACTGCAGGCCAAATTCTCCTTGGGGAAGAACGGCATGCTGACGAGGCTTTTGCTCCGTCAAGCCATGCGCAGCGTCACCCCTTCTAAATTCTTCATTGATAAGGTTAGTCATTTACACCGCAATCTAACCCCAACTCACTGGCTTGTTTACGTACGTAGGAGGGCGATCCATACTCTCCCGCGACAGATCCGGACCTCGTCGATGAGACACTTGAGAGCCTGAAAGAGCTTCCACATCGCCGTAATGATGCGGGGCAGTATAGCCTCTTACGCGTCGTTGCGTCGTTCCCCGCGCATCCTGGGCTTAAACGATGTGTTGAAGAGGATCCCGATACCCAACATCATCCGATAGCGTGCTTGAACATGAAGTTCATCAAGCAACTGACTAAAACGTTGTCACCTGTAGATTTCTTGGAAAGCTTAGAGAAGAAGGCGACACTCGGGCAATCTTTGGTGTCAGCGAAGCGTACAAGGAAAAATTCAGGACTTCGCTCTGTACCCCCGAAGAGATTGAAGATCTAAAGAGTGTACCATATAGTTATAAGTAGCTTATTTGTGTATTTGTTGTAAGACTAAGCAGCGTGTCCACTGGATTTGAATGGTAGTAATACTGGCACAGGTCAGTTTGAACTTTCAGGTCTGGTATGAGTACCGCGTGTCTAGTGCCACAGCGACTTCTTCAAGCCCGACTTGGAATCAAGGCACTTTATTTGTTGTCAGTCCCTGAGTAAATGAGGCGTACAACATAAAATCAGAAATCAAAGAGCACTTCTTTGGCATGCAACCTGCAGTGAAAAGATACATAGATATTGGGTGAACTTCGCTCAAATTGATTGGATTTTGAGATCTTGTTGAGATCGATCATATCGAAGGCTAAATCTTATCGGATCTTATCGCAACCCTTGACTTCAAAAACTTTAATTCTTCTGGCAACAACCTGCAAGTACGACTATTTTAGTTTCAGGAATTAGAGGGATTCAAGGACGACCGAGGCAGCGGTGTTGGTGAGCTTTCCGGGGTTTTCCTCGACGGTGATGGACGCGACCTTGTCGTTATCAGTGACGATGACATAACGCTGGAGAAGGCACATCAGCTTATGGCCGCGATATAGCAGAAGGGCAGGCACGAACAAGAGATCGGGGTCCACCGAGGAGGGGGGTAGCATCGAAGGAAAGGCCGACGGACTTGGCAAAAGCAGCGGTATCGTCAGCGATGAAGTGGACATCTATAGGCTCTCTGAGATTGAGAAACACGAAGTATTGGAAGCAGTACGCACTGGAACCCTTGGGCGCAAGGTTCTCCTTCCATGCCCTATGAAAGGTCGCGGTCAATGTAGCTCAGGATCGTAGTAAAGATGGCGCACTTAGTCACGAAGACATCGTTCACGGCAAAGATATAGATCTCGTTAACGCCCTTGGCCTTGAAATCATTGTAGGCCTCGAGGTATCCGGGAACCTGAGCATGACATGTGCCGGTGAAAGCTCCGGGCACACCAACCTATTTGACTCGTTAATCGAGCCTATAGTACGAACACGATGGGAAACGCACGATGATGTTCTTGCCGGTCAGGACGAGAGGAGTCGTCGCATCCGGGGCAGACTCCTTGACGGACTGAGCGGGGATGGTGCCTCCAACTTGGATCTGAGCGGACATGGTGATTAAGTGTAGAGAGAAGTGTAGTAGAGGTTGTGAATGCGAAAATAGGAGTGTGAGAGGATGATGGTTTGAGTCCGGGCAGCCGGTTTATAAAGATGGTCGGGCGATCAATTCGTCATCTCGCCGATCGGACCAACTTGTGGACTTTCTCAAACATATTTGGAATCCGTTCGTACTCGTCGCTTGATTTTTCGGACATTTTGACAGCAATATTGTTGCTGGCGACCCAGTGTACAATTCCGAGATTTAAATTGGTTAAATTGGGTGATATGGGCCGTTGATGACGATGGTTGGCGTGCAATGCCCTCTTAGCGTAGGCCTTGTGAACGGCAGGATATTGTCGAGATGTCAAGATGACCCACTGACTCTCAGATGTCGTTATCTTCAGATCGTACATGCATGAGCATTGATAAACTTGCATATTAACTATCGTAGTAGTAGGCTAGATCACTTTGGTATCACTGTATCATGATGGCCCCCAACGTTGACCAAAGAGGTATTCTGCATATCAGAGTGTGTTCCAAGAAGTGGGTAACAAGACAAGCTATGTGTTGGGTGGTGGTGGTGGTGGCGTATATTGTACAGTTTATATTGGCGTGGTCCCAATTGAGAGTAGCACGAAGTCTAAGCAAAATCGATGACTAATTAGCTTGTGCCATCGAATGGGTGTTGTTTCGAACCATTACAGCAAATCGAACGAGATCTCAACTCCGAGTTCGTGGGTATCTTGTACTGTAATCGTCACTCAGCCTGTGAAAGATCAAAAACGGCACTGAGTGCAGAACGCGGTATCGAGGTATTCCGGAAATTACCTGTTCACTTAGCTGCTTCATCAGATGGTTTCTCGTTTCTGCCTGTATGGTCCCAGTCAACAAGGACACCCTTCCCACTGTGATCAATGAGGATGTTCCGGGGCGTGATATCGCGGTGAAATACGTGACATTTCATGTAAGCTTTGTAATGAGCTACAGAGAGTACAAAGCGACAATCAGTAATGCAAATTATAGGGAAAAGGTTACAAATGGGCAAGACCCACCGGTAACGACGTCTTTGAAAGCTGTCATCAGCTCAAGCGCCGAGGAAAATGAAAGGATGTCGCGATCGACGATATCAGAGACGAAACGACAGGGTTGAGGGCTACGATTAGACGCGAGGCCAGATGTGCACCACGCATTTTTGGCAATACTGTGATGGGTGCGCGTTCGAGGTGTGTAGTGAACAAAGAGCGCCTGGGGGCCCCTAGAAATTGCGTTGTATCTGATTGTGGACTGGAAGAACCATCCAACGAATGCCTCGAAGTCGACATCATCGTCCACAAACTCCTCTATCATCGCGTGCTGGCAAATGAGGTCAAAGCTGATTGGCTTTGAAAGGGGCTAGTAGTTAAAAATGTGGCTAATGTGTAGGCAGGGCGGCGTACTATGTGTTTCGACGGGCCGTGGCCGTCGTTGGGCTTCGTAGTACTACTCTCAGAATTTGCGTTGGACATGGCTTTATAGAGGTTGAAATAAGTTAGGTATCAAAGTCGACTTGAAAACGCGTCGATTGTTATTGTAAGAATTTGAACAAAAGCGCGAGTGACGTCAGATTGGGCCTGAGTTTAGGGCAGGCGATTTCGCGTTGGCCTAGTGACACCACTATGAAGTTTGTCATGATCTGTCCGATTTCAGGCTTCAACGGGAAGTCTGGTCACGAAGAAGACGTCAACTTTCTAGCTATATCGGGCACTTATAGTTCTCGCATGTTGAAGATGCATTCATAATGGACACCTCCACGACAGTAGAAACGGTTGCCCTGGAATGCATATGGTGGTCAGTAAATCCATATTGAGACTTTGCAGGCACTTGACTGACCGCGAATATTACATGTAGTCGACAACTTCCATTTGGTCGATTACTGTGCACCACTACTCTGGGTGATTCAGAGAATGATGGCTTCAAGACGGCCTGATGCAAGCCGCTGAATACAACCACAGTCTGTAGCTTTCCTCGATTTCGAGGGCGGGCCAACGTTTCTTTGATCCAAGAAAGATCCTCCGCCACCATTCATATTCTGCCGGTGTGTCTTAGTTTTCGACCTCGGACCACTCATTTCGAGCCAACACTTCATATATTCTTACATGATGTCAGCTTCTATTTATCAGTTGGCATGATGCTGTCTATATTTGCATCTTCTGAATGCATCATGGCTGTGGTGCGTCTTGGTCACTTCCTATCACACCGTCGTGTATAAACCCTCGGTATCTGGGCTCCGCGAATTCTTCTGGACCTCCGAGCATCATATCCGCCAGTGGCGCCCAGGTTGCTGACGAAGCTGCTGTGGATATCGTATCCGATAAATCTGTGCTGCTCATGGCCTCCCACCCGCCAGCGAATCGCACCGCGTCAACTTCTGCTCACGCTAGGACGAACCCTGTTAGGTACAACCCTACTAGGTTGAATCCCTCTAGACCAAGCCCGACTAGAATGGATGCTACACATGGCAGGTCCACCACTACGAGGCCGACTCAGACTATGAGGTCCCAGCACCTCCCCCCGGGCCTACCACCACCTCATCCATACCAGACTTACGCACCGGGAACTTACAACCACCGCTCGACTGCGGCTACCACGATCCCTACCAATCCTCCTCGCACTTACGTATACCCGGGACCGCACACCAGCACGATGGCCCCCGCAGTAGATGGCGAGACAGACAAGCAAGCACACATTACCGTCCAGCAGACCTACTTTGTCCATCATCACCACCACCATCATCACTCATCTTTACAAGATGTTAATGGGCCACCCATGACCCGTGAGCAACCCCAGCCCGGACAACCGCCTCCTCGGCAGACGTTTGGCATTGCTCGAGAATACAGGCTTCTCGTATTGCTCCTTCTCTTCCTTCCAATACCCCCCTTCATCTCCGTCCTCTACCTTCTCGTCGGACATGGTCTCCTTCGGCATGGGAACGGCGCGTCCCATAAGAATCCCTGGTCCCCCTCCCTCCTTTCCTCCGCAAACGCCGCCGCAACAGGCGGAGTCCTCCTCTCCCTCCCCATCTTCCTAATGTTCTTCGCCCTCATACACGCATCGATGAGGACACCAGCCCCCACGCAAGACCCCCAGGACGATTTCTTCGAAGACGATGACAATTCATCACATACTGGTGTCGGGCCACGCATAGTGACATTCGCGACGTACTTCTTGTGCGGCGCACTGCTTCTGTGCATCGGAGCTCTCTCTGCTCCGCTTGGGGTGGCGTGCCTCCCGGGCGGAGGGCCGCCGAATATGCTTTCGCCGGGTAACGCTGCGGAGGCAGGGATTGTTGGTGGGGCTGTTCTGTTGGGTACGTTGGCGATTGTTATGACGATCCTGGTGTTGGGCTGGATGCTTTGGGGAAGTGTGAGGGTGCCTCATAACCCAGAACCTGATCCAAGCCAGTAGATCACTTGGTGCCGTCGTCGTCGCTGTGGGTTGATACTTTCCCCCCTGTTGGAACCGCTTGGACTGATCATATGTCATTTAGATTGCTATGATACTCCCCGTTGTTCGCGCCCTGAAGTTCGGAGGCCTAGAATGTCGTCTAAAATGGTGTGCAATCTTCTGTATTGTGGTACGCGTCTCTGATACCGTTACCACTCATTAGTATATTATTATCCCAAGCCTCTTATCCTGTTGTAGCGTAGGTTCCATTCCATGTATTCGGCCCATTTGTATTATACTTGTATGTTTTGAGCTAACGTCCTCCGCGCTTTCATAACTGCTGTTCAGTGTGAACGTAAACATCCAGGTTGTCGGCCACTGACAGTGAAAAGGATGCTAAAATTCCGCCGCAGCGCTGCCGAGCCTGTTCCACATCGTCTCGGGAATCAAGGAGGGACCTATGCCGATACATGTTCCACGCTTTCAATCAGATATCGTCGATAAAAATATTCTCACCCTCGAGCTTTTCCCCAATATCCTTCACGATCGAAGGCCAACCAAAACACCAAGGTGGATCCAGGCTCTCTTGAGCTGTACCGCGAATCGACGAAAGACAGACAGAAACAAGGAAAGACATGAGTGGTGAAGGCCAAGTGTTGGCGGAGATTGCCGCCGTTCCTGGACGTCTGATCATCATGTCACCACAAAATGTGGCCATGGAGGCCGACACCGTTTTGTCGCAGCCTTCGTTTTCCGTTTTTCCCACTACGCATGCTCTAAGATATACAACTTTCTGATTCGCGGGTGGTCTACAACGACGCCTATACTCTCTTTGCGTGTGGCTGACATGTTTTGCATACTATGCTCTCATATACTCGCTTGCGCGTTTTCGCTATCGCTCATATCATCAGTTTCTGCACAATCACTGTCCGACTCCCAGGTTGCGCAGGTCAGCGCCAGATTAGCAGATGGTGCTAAACAAAGGTGATTCGTCGCGGTCTTGTCTCAGTTTCCAGTATCATCCTAACAAGTTTACAGTTGGGAGCTCGGCACTCGCGCTCAATCCATTCTCGAGATGAATGCCACACGATATTCAGTGCTATCGGTCTCCAGCTCTCTACCACCACCTTCATCTATATCCGACTCTCTTTCTTCGCCGTTGCAACCCTTCTTCCAAATCGCACATGATATTGTGGATGGTCGGGCCAAGTCGAACGGGAACATCACAGGGCCACAGCCTCTCATCAAGGACGGAAGTGCTGCGGACCCATCGTCTATCGGTTTTGCGGTGTTGCTCGCAAACTGGACCGGCCAGGGAGGGGAAGACTATGCCAGTGCTGCAAAGGACCAGCTCGACTACCTCGAGTTCAACGTGCCCAGGACCAGTGATGGTGCCATCTCGCACCGGGTTTCCCAAGTGCAGCTTTGGTGAGTGCCGGCAGGTTATATTTAGACATTAGCCAATCAAGGTTTCATTCATTCGGGTCCTTCAATTGTGATTTTGAGTTATGGGCACGGATTGCACAAAACGCGTTTGATATTGACCTGCGTTCTTCCAAAAGGTACAGCGACTGCCTTCGCAGTCGTTTGGCGGTCCTGTTTGTGCGGAGGTTTTTTTCTAAGCCATGCCTATTCATCAAACGACTCTGGCTATTTCTCTTGATAAAGATGGAGACGACGCTTAGGGCCCAACATTCAGTGAAAAGGGCTGTCCTTGTTTGTCCCTGATAGGAAGATTTTATTCGGTTCCGACGAAGATGAAAGCCATCTTAAAGCTTGGCTTGTGTTTTCCAATTCACATTCTGAACCTACACCACTACGTATTCTGACACATTTCTTATCTAGGAGTGACTTTGTGTACATGGTCCCGCCGTTTTTGGCCTATTATGGAATGATCTCGCAAAATCGCACCCTACTTCTTGAGGCGTATAATCAAATCAAGTTGTACCGATCTCATCTTCAAGACACATCGGCGGGTAACCTTTGGAAGCACGTATTGCTTGGCGCGAGCGGAAACGACGAGGGTCATTGGTCGACTGGTGAGTGGAGCCGAAATGTCTTCCCAATAACAGGAATTGATTATTTGGTTAGGAAACGCGTGGGCCGCGGCTGGCATGCTACGAGTCCTTGGGACATACAAAAACTCCGAATTCGCAAATACTCTGAAAAATGAGCAAAAGGATCTGGCAGCGTGGACTTTGGAGATTCACGCTGCGATGTATCCACACCTAGTCGGTCTTGTTTCACTTCTTCGTCTACTTTCACTCACATATTCAGGACTCCTCCTCCAATCTCTTCCCGAACTACGCTTCCCAACCCCCGACGGCGGAAGGCAACTTCCTCGACGCCTCGTCCACCGCGCTCCTCGCGAGCACTGTATACCGCCTATCCCTCATCCGGGGTACGCACACGTACCTCCCCTTCGCAGAACGCACCCGCAAGGCGCTGTCGGCTGCCAACACCGACTCGTCCTCCAATAGCTCTCTGCAGCACTTCGACGCAGACGGATGGCTAACGCCTGTAGTGAACCCGCATTCGTACGGCCAACAGGGTTCGCAGAGCCCTGAGGGGCAGGCGTTCGTGGTGGAGATGCAGGCTGCATGGAGGGACTGGGTTGCAGATGGGTCTAAGGGCGCTAATGGTGCCACGGGCCTGCATAGGGAAATCGGGCTCATGGGATGGGGGCTGGTTTTGCTGGGCATGTGCTGGGGTGCTCTACTATAATTGGACTGACTTGGACTAATAGGACTGCTCAAGGACGAGAACGCTTTGTATTAGTGGCTCAATTTGGTGTAAGCAACTCCCATTCTTATTGTTGTAGCTATTTGGAATCGTTGGATGGTAATAATCGTTCTGTACATCGTCGTACACTCATACATTCACTTACAGTACATCTTCAAGCAAAACCATTACTATACTACTTTGTCCCATGTCGTGGCAGCGCACTCTAGAACTGACTGAGGGCCATCTGAGTGTTGTCGCTTTCAGAGGGAAGGGCAAAATAGGGATAGTGGCATGTGATGTTGTATTGGTCCTGGGGAGTGTGGGCAGATACTCCATGCCGGCGGAGTTGATGCGAGCAAAACGGTGTTCTATACTGAAACATGAGAGATGAAGAACCACGGGGTAATTTCCTCGGAGATTTCAGGAGGTGCCGAAACTGAGTCCGCGGAGAACGAGGAGATCGTTATATTATCTTTATTGGATAGACCGTCAAGGTTGTTCCCGACCACTCATATTTCAAGGACTTCGGCATCTGGAAGATAAAAAAACGATGGACCGATAGTGTTGAGTGGTTAAAATTGCGAGCAAGCCAGAAGCGGGGTCACACACCTCTTCCCGACGCCTGGATGTCCACAGCATCTTCTGCAACCTCCCAAGTGCGGGCTTCACGGACAGTGTGGGCCTCTCTTTCAAGGAAGGGCTCCGAATTTCCCACGAAGACGAGTCTTGAGTCCACTTTCGCGGACAAAGGCATGTGGTGGGTGATTTTGGCAGCGGTAAAGCTAGGCGAGGGGTCAAAAATGAGGACAAGAACACATACACGCAGGTGTAAACAGCTTGATAAAACAGTATGTATGGCTTGTGCGATGGTGTATGCTGTGTCATCGTCGAGTGATTGCGGGCCGACGTGGAAGTCAAATGAGAGATGTGTCAGACAGGGGAGGATCTCGAAGCCCCACCACGTCGTCCAATCTTCCCACTTGTCGATCACGGAGAGGTGAGATATCCTTTGGAAGAAGGAGAGGTGAAAATTTGGATATGGTGAGCCGAGAACGCCATGCAGGAGGGCGGACAGCTTTTGTGGTCGGAGAGGGTCAAGGGCAGCTGCGATTTGTTCCTGTGGTATACGGATGATGGAAGCTCGCGAGGCAGGGGGTATAGCCCAGAACGTGAGGGTGGTAACACCCTGACAGGCGGAAATAATTCGTACGGTGCGGTTGTTATAGAGGTCGTGAGAGACGCATAGAGATTTAACGTGGGTTGTAAAGAATGCACGAGACTTCGTGCGGGAAGTTTCGATGGTGCGGAGGAAATATCGGCACGTCGTTTCGTGAAAGAGGTTCACGACTGAGTAAATTATAAGCTCAATCCTACAGACACGTCAACCATATAAATGGGTTGGTGCACGGAGTGCCAGTGCGCCACTTACCAGTGTTGGACCTGCCGTGAGACCAGGACAAGCTTTAAAGCGTCCTTCTTGTCGTCCAAGGCAGCCTGCTCAAAGACAAGGCGTAAAATGTCACGAGGGAGAACAGGAGTCAGGGACGACATGCAGAGCATAGCAAATATTAGATGGTGGTGATTGCAGGATCACTGAGTGGATCACCATTTCAGTCAGCGGAGGTTTGCTAAACCGGCTCATGCACCATTTACCATCTGTATTGTCCGTATGATCGCAGGTTTAACAGCGTTCAGGCCGGGAACAAGCGTTCATTTACCAGGGCCCGGGTTCATCAAGCTCTTCTCGATCCGACAATTTGACCAGGTCAATGGATTGGCGTAGGCTTGCAGGTGAACTTATCTGTACGACATGGAGTCCAGGTTTATGCATGAAGAAAGGCAGACTCCAACGCTCTGGATCCTGCAAACTTATCTGATAAATGGTGTATCGATTTCAGGCCCATTCAGTACTCGCGTGTTCCTGGTGTGAGGAACAAGTGTCGGTGGTAGATTCATCCACATTCTATCTGTTGGGTGACGTGTGTTGAATTGCCGTACTTTGATCGGACTTGGACATAGAATTGGTGAAAGGACGAAGACACATAGTTCTGTGCCATCACTGATCAGAAGAATTATATCACCTTCTCAGGGAATTTAGAGTACCTATGCTCTCAAGACGTTTCAAAACTTTTCTGCGTAGTTATAAGTGTTGTTGAAGTTTGAGATTTGAGATATGCTGACCCGGAGTGGTAACGTTGTTCCAAAAGGACATTTGTAAACTCTCGATATTATAGCTCGATGTGCACATCTTACGCCCATCGGGGTTGATGAGAGTGAAAGGCATGAAAGACAGCATTTCGATCATGTCAGGTGGAACCGCGAAGGAAGAAAAGGAAGAAAGGTCGAACTCAACTTTTCTTCCAATTCATTTAAAGCTCCGCACCCATCTTGTGCTTTGTGATCGTGCCATGAGCTAGCATAGGAGTAGCCACGTTAGATTGGGGGTGGATGAGCCTGGTGTTTGCACCAGGGTCCAGTGTGCAAGGCCGAGTGGAGACGGAGACGGGTCACCCAGATCGGTCTTACTGGTGGTTTTCTCGGTGTGGGGTGTGTTATATGTGTTAGGGATAGTATGTGTTTTTTATAGTGAATGAAAGGAGAGAACTCAAGGAGTGATTTAAGTCATTTGTATGTGTAAATAGAGGAGATGCGACGTTGTATCAAAGGAGGAAAAGTCTTGGGAAAAATTAGATTGATGAAGTATGGTGATCGACGACAGGTGCATCAAAAACAGGGAAGAGGCGGGTGGGGAAAAAGAATGAGTAGTATAGAGAAGTGTGTAGGAACGACGGGCAGAGAGTTGCCCAGTCGTTTGAGTAGTGGAGGAAGAGAGAGAGCCGAAGAAAACACGTGCCACTCTCTGACACAAGAATTCGCACCCCCCTCGTGAACTCGCCGGGTGCGGCACAGTCCGTCACTGGGGTTGGTCGGTTTCATTGTAGGGCCTGCCATGAATAAGTTACAATAATCGAACTGTACATCTCCGCGCATGATACTTTCGTTTACTACAATTACAGCTTCAAGCAAAAGCAATTACTATACTATTTTGTTGCATGTCCTGCCCGAGGATTATAGCGATGCCTTGGTCCTGCCACAGAATGTCTTTTTCCAGCCCCAGGCCGGAAACGAGGTTGGGTTAGAGAGCCACTTCGCGAACACCAGCTCCTGCGCTGGATCCGTATTCGCTTTTGCATCACGGACCCTCTCCGTCCATGCTCGAAACATCTCTGTATCTGCGAGGGCGCCGTAGCACATTGCGATCGCATCGACGTGCCGCTCGCCGTCGAGTACCTGCAGCCCCTCCTGCTTTATCATCCGCAACGCGTCAAGATGCATCTTCACGAGCATGTCGTCAGGAAGAGTGTGGTCTATGCACCACTCCTCGAATGGAGGCAGGGTACTCCAGAATTCGCTAAGGGCGATGCGTGTATTGTCACTGTGTAGCACGGCGTCTTTGGAGGGAAGGTCACAGTAAGAACAGCGGCACGTGAAGCCGTATTGGTCCTGGAGGGCGGCATGACGATCATGTCGGGGACGCGTGCATGGTGTGTATTGAACCGTTATTTCGTCGCCTTTAATGATTGGGCGAACAGCGGAGAGATAAAGAGAGAATGTACTGGTGTCCCATTCCCATCGTGCGTTGGGACCACAGCTATGTTTGAGTATCAGACATTGCAATATCTGCTAGGTGTGTAAGGCTTACCTGTGATTGCACCGACTGATGTTAAGGAATACAGCCCGGTGGGTCTTAATCTCTGGGTGTGGGACGTCCGGGACTTTCAGCTGTATACCGAGCGCGTTGCAGCGCACAATCTCCTCGAGGGTATCCTCGAGGGTATGATCGTCTCCACTATGAAGCTTCAGAAGCTCCTTCTGCATCTCGAGAGGAAGTCGATCGAGCAGTTCTGCGTATATATCAGCAAGTGGCACCCCCAACCCCACGAGGTATGGAGCCACTATAATTGGATGCTCGACGAGAATAAGGCCACCAGCAGGCAGATCCCTCAGCGCGAACATGCCACGACCTTTGTCTCCAGCATCCCCTATTTTGAAGGTGTAGAGTGGGGATCCACTGGCGGGTTCGAAGCTTTCGGGAAGCATCGCGTCGACGCCCTCGTCCAGCATCACTGATGTTTCTGAGCCGTCGAAGAGAAAGTTGCGCATGACGTAGGAGCGGCTACGGACATGCCCTGCGAAGTCGAAAAGGGGTCGCGCCAGCGCTGGGTTGGAGGTGACTTGGTCATTGATACTAGCACAGATATTCGGTGGCGGCACTTGTATGTTGCTTGAGTTAGAATTTGAAGGGCTGCACCAGGCAGTTGAAGAAGGTTTGATAGGAGTGGTGGGTGAAGAGGTAAGAGAGGGCATGGTGCGTTGAGTTCCTCGATCGCGACTGCTGGTCAGACTTTAAATATAAGTAGGTATTGGAGCCCGGCCACGAGCTGAGCTGCAAGGCCACACACGCGCTTTGACCATAGGCTTCTACAGAGAGTGGCAAAGTGGAAAACAACACGAATCACACACGATGTTGGCCATGGCCACTAGCTACCATCACACGCAAGGTGCGCTTTGGCCACTGATGGGTGTGATATCCGAGGTTACGATTTGTGAAAGGTTGTGACCTAGTTATAATCGAGTAGTTGCATTAGAGCTAAGAGTTTTCAATAAAGACAACAATCCCGGTAGGCAGAAGTTCAAAGGTGGTTGGAGGAAGATGAAAGGCGAATTGACAAGGTGGTAGGTAGTAGATTAACCGGCACGGTCCGCGAACGAACAACTTTTTCCCGAATTTGGAATTCGCCATTTTATCTGATAAGATAAGATCAGAAGGAGCAATGCCGCGTTGACTCAGTTGCATGGAACCAGTTATTGTAGTAAGTAATTTGCAAGTAGTTTACAGGGCATAAGCACACAATCCGTTGAAATATTCTTCTTCCAGAGTTGTGAATTGGTTACAAAGTATGTATTTTCCTACAAGAATGTGCACACTGGGGTTGAGTTCACTGAATGTACGGGCGCGTGGCGCGTGGAAATGCCAAGGAACCCGACAGGTGGCAGCCCTTGAATTCCAACACTCCGTGCTGGCGGCGAGTGTATGCGAGTGAAGCGGCGCTTCAACCCTTGTCGATCCCATGAGGATATTTTGACAACCCGTTTCAGTCCCTCGTCGTCCGCGGACCAGCTTCGGCTGTCCTGAACTCTCTGGAAGATTTCCCCGCGAGTCCTCCGTCGCCTATAAGTACGTTCCCGATGTCATATACCCAGAACCTTGACACCTGGAATATTGTCAAATGACAGCAGTAAGCGATGTAAATCGCGAGCAAGAAAGAAACGACGTCACGAACCTCCTCCCGACAACTGGATGTCCACGGCCTCTTCTGCCATCCTCCAAATACGAGCTTCTCGGATAGAGTGGGCTTCTCGGTCAAGAAATGGCTCCGAGTCACCTACAAAAACGAGTCTTGAATCCACTTTCGACACAGGCATGTAGTGGGTGATTTTGGTAGCGGTAAGGCTAGGCGAGGGGTCGAATATGAGGAGCAAGACACACACGCGCAGGTGTACACAGCGTGAGGTAACAGTATGTAGAGCCTGTGCGATGGTGTATGCTGCCTTGTCATCGAGTGATCGCGGGCCGACACGGAGGTCAAATGAGAGGTGGGTCAGACAGGGGAGTACCTCGAGGCCCCACCATGTCGTCCAATCTTCCCACTTGTTGATCACAGAGAGGTGGGTTATCTTTTGGAAGAAGGAAAGATGAAAGCGTGGATATGGAGAGCCGAGAACGCCGTGAAGCAGGACGGACAGCCTTTCTGGCCGAAGAGGGTCAAGGGCAGCGGCGATTTCCTCGTGTGGTATACGGACGATGGATGTTTGCCAGGGAGTTGGTATAACCCAGAACGTGAGGCTGGTGACACCCTGACATGCGGAGATGATTCGTACGGTGCGGTCGTTGTAGATGTCGTAAGAGATGCATAGCGATTTAACGTGGGTTGCGAAGAATGCACGAGACTTTGTGCGAGAAGTTTCGATGGTGCGGAGGAAGGATCGGCATGTTGTTTCTCGATGAAGGTTTACAATAGAGTAAAGTATAAGCTCAATCCTACGGATATACGTCAGTCACTCAAGAGTTAGTACTAGCAGTGCGCCGCTTACCAGTGCTGGACTTGCCGTGAGACGAGGACAAGCTTCAACGCGTCTTTTCTGTCGTTGAGAGCAGCCTGCTCAAAGACAAGGCGTATAATGTCATGAGGGAGAGCAGGAATCAGGGGCGACATGGAGAACATAGCCAGTAAAGAGGATGGTGGTGGTTAAAGGATCGATGAGTGGGTCACCGTTCTACCCCAGCGGAGGTTTGCTAAATCGGCTCATGCAAAATACCATTACAAGACCAGATGAACAGGGTCCATCTACCATGCAGAGATACGATCGTAGATGTCAATTGTATTCAGGCCGGGAACAAGCGTTGCGGCCTTTCAGGGTCCATCAGGTTCTTCTCGATTCGGCAACTTAACTAGGTCAAAGGATTCGCGAAGGGTTCTACTTCTTACTTCATGTGAATTTGAGTATCCGTACGATGCGGAGCCCAAGTTCACGCACGAAGAAAGGCAAGGTCGCATACTCTGGAGGCTGCAAATTCTTACGAAATATGTAGCAGTGATTTCGCGCTCATTCAGTACCTCGCGTATGAGGAGCAAATGTCGGTGGAGATTGAGCCGCAGGTTATCCTGCCCGAGTCAGAAGGCCGGCCAGAAGCCACATGGCGCCGCATACGTATGTACCGGCTTGCTTCTTGACCTGCATCGCGTCGAATTTAAACATCTCCTCGCAAGTTTTGCGCTGCTGCCATAAAATATTCAGTGTGAAACCGCGGCAACCTCGGCAACACGGACACTTCAAAGTTCATCGCTTGTCGCGATAGTTGCAGCGTTCTCGCCGCTCTGAGCAATGAGCTGAGCATTTGTTGTGGCAGAAACGCTAGGTAACTTGATACTCCTCTTGTCTACTCGATTTGCTTCGCAGATCGAGTCTGAGCTATGAAGGGGGAAGAAGCACGAGCGATGAGATGAGATAGCGCGTATTGATGGGAAAGGAAGTCATACATACAAGAAGCCAGATCCAGATGGCCAATAACGGGACAGCAGATCTTGATTCACATGGGATTACCTGTACATGTCTTGCGCGCATGTTGGCACCATCTGTCGTACATTCCCCGCAGGATCCCACGAGAAAGCCGAGAAATGATCGAATATGTCTCTCAGCGCAGAGATCTGGTCAACAGGGAGCGGAGGCATGTAGATCAATTCACCCGAGCCTGAACTTCGAGGGAGAGGAGAAATGATCATGAATGGAGATATGTAGATCACTTGTTCCTAGTCCTCGACGGAGCCGCACTTGCGGTAGCCATATTTGCACATTGGACGCGCATCTGATAATTCGATTCGTGTATTGGCGTGGCGTGAACACGTTTAACTTGCAGATAGAAATTAAACGACTGAGAAAGGAGGATCCCTGCGACAATCAGACAGGATGGACGTGAGCCGGTTAAGCACTTTGTCACCGTATGGCACTCACTATATTTTCGGTAATGCGCGAGTCAGGTAGAACCAGAAGACTGTCACTTGTTGAATGAGCCGCGAGTGAGGCGAGGCGACTTGCCTTGACAACTAAGCCTACGTCAATCCATCTAGCTCAAGCCAGGATGCGACAGATAATCGCCATGGCTCGAGCTGTACAAGTTCGATCGAAAACAAGGTCGCCTAGTATACAGACAGCAGAGCATTTGCCGTTAACCCGAGGCATGTGTCAACACCATTGATTCGCAAGAAACATCAAGAGCGAGGAAGCAGCAAAAGGCATACGGCTCTCTAGCGAAGAATTGCTGGTCCGCGGTGGCTGGGTGCTACAATTCCGGCGCATTGATTCCAATCTATTGGTGATGTCGTGACGCGAAGACATCAAGTACTTCACTTCCCGTAGGACCGTGTCGATGATTGGGAGTGGGGTTGCCCGTCTCGCCCTCGGCCATTGTTTGATTAATTGATAAGCAGTAGAGTTTGAATGGTCGATTTATGTATTTCCTAAGGGAGCGCAAAGTAGTGCACCGCCCGAGGGAAAATATGAACCGAGGGAGGCGAAAATGCCAACAAAATGCCCCATGTAGATTTTCCATCTCGGAAGTCCAGATCTTATCTGATTCAAGTGCTTAAAGTTTGAGCTCCGCTTCAAAATTTAATACTTGTCCTCCAAACAGACTTTGATAGTCGATTTGTTGTTTTTATACTAAGCTACATCTTGCCCATCGATGACAACACTGAACACTGAAGTTCAAATTGTCTTTCGCTAAAGTTCAGTGACCAAACCCATATCTAGACTACGTCTTCCACCAAATATTCCAGAGGTAAGTTTTATCATTTGGCGTCTGGATATCTACGCCATGTGCTCCAACTGAGCTCTGTGGAAATAGCCTTACAATGGCCTTTTACAAGATGCGGCACTATGACGGCTTCATCACTTATGGATGAAACACCTGCGTGTCGTGCACCACCTATCGGTACCCCCTCCTTCCTTTTCAGAAGAACATATTCCCAACAGGAGAGTTGACTTGCACATGGATCCTTTAACACATTATAAAGTTTAGCTCTTCATCCAGCCATACTTGTTGCTCTCGCGAAGTGACACGCGTTTCTTTCGCGTCCCGCAATTCCCGATAAGATCGTGACATCATACCTCATCACACCCACGTGCTGTGACATAGACGCTCACTAATCAGTGATTGCGATCCAACTGCGCTATAAAATCTCTGAGCTTTTCCGTATCTCCCCCCCATCATCGATATACTCATCTCCATGTCCCACGTACTCCCTGACCTTCCCTACGGCTACGATGCTCTCGAGCCTTATATTTCGCGCCAAATCATGGAGCTTCATCACAAGAAGCACCATCAGACCTATGTGACCGCGCTTAACGCCGCCGAGGCTGCGTACGCCAAAGCTTCTACTCCCAGGGAACGTATCGCTCTCCAGGCTGCTCTCAAGTTCAACGGTGGTGGTGAGTCACTTCTTTGTTGCTCTTGATCTTATCTCACCGGCCTTCCAGGACACATCAACCATTCGCTCTTCTGGAAGAACCTTGCTCCTTCCGCGGCCGAAGGAAAAGGACCCGGCGGAGCCCTCAAAGCCGGAGCCCTGAAGTCCGCAATCGAGGCTTCATTCGGCAGCCTCGATAACCTGAAGAAGCAGTTCAACGCCGCTACCCTCGGCATCCAGGGTTCCGGCTGGGGCTGGCTCGTGCGTTATCTGTCTCATCATCGGTGCCCGATTAATCTTGAGACCATCCTCGCAGGGATATAACTCTTCCACCAAGCGCCTTGAGATCACGACAACTGCCAACCAAGACCCTCTTCTCACACTCGTGCCCATTATTGGCGTTGACATCTGGGAACATGCCTTCTATCTCCAGTACCTCAACGTCAAGGCAGATGTTAGTAACGTTCTTACTCACATGGTCTGCCACTTTACTGATGAGCATGCCGTAAACAGTACCTCAATGCCATCTGGTCCGTCATCAACTTTGACGAGGCCGAGCAGCGCCTGGTTGAGGCGTCGAAGTAGATAACGATGAATCGACAAATGTGTAATCAGCGTTGTACCAATATATGGAATTGTCACTAACACCAACGTACAGCGAGTTTCAGGCTCTTCAAATACACGTGAATTTCACATTTAGGTTCCGGAATTCACGTTGTCCACGCGTTCTTCTTGCTTCCAGTCATTGTCTCAGCACTCCACACCTATGAGTTCTACCTCCCTTGGAACCAGATGCTTTTATCGAGGCTCGAGAGCCACCTCTGTTACTAGAAATCCTTTCTCTGATCATCAACAACTTCACCCCTCTAGTCGATCGGCCTACTTTATACGTGTTCAGCCTCATCTAGCCTTTCTTTCGCGTCCTCTTTCAAGATGTGCTCTTCCGCACGATAATATTACTGCGACCTCCGCGGAATGCCTTTAGTAGCGCTTTCAAGAAGTCTACGAGCTCTTATCATAAATCTCTCTCATGAAAAATCCCACCATATCAGGATATGTTCGTGTCTTAAAAATCGTTGCCTTCGTCGATGGCCTAGAATATTCGTCTGATCCTCTTGTATACCCCAGCCCCAAGTACCGCAAATCAAAGCACATTCTGGGATCAAGCCAGAATTATTGAATTGTATATTTACCGTCTTCTACAACTCTCCGTCATTCGCAAGCTCACCATTGAGGCCCAGTATGACTTACCACTTCACCTGCTGACGTTGCCTACCAGTATCAAAAGCATCGCTCTGAGATGTAGATCTCCCCTCGTTACGGATGATCAGTGGGAGAGGGATCGACTTCGCCTAGGCCCATCGCTTATGAGCCGTCACCATGATATACGGACTCTGGTGCCCTATGAACTCAAGCAGCATATCGTAACCGAATTATCTGGACTCAGATTCGCGATAACGCATACGAGCGTGACGAAACAGTTCCTTGGTAACCTCGATCTTCCGCTGTTTCCATTTTCACTTGCTCCTTTGCGCTCCCTTGAGTCGGGCTCGAGTTTGAACGTGTAGCCTCACGGGAAGTTGAAAACCGCGAAAATTCTGATACACCAGACTCAAGTCATCATTACTCTTGCGGGTGCTTCGCTTCGCTTTCTTTATCTCAACCTAGGTAATGTACAACATGATAATCAAGCCGGTGCTATACTTTGTACTATCAAGGTTACGCCTACTTACAAAGCCCGAACCTTTCCCTTGTTGTCAACCTCGGGCTTCTCGAATTTAAGGGCGCTTCTTGCAAGCTCGCCAAGCCATTGCGGCGCATCCTCGACATTCTCGAGACACTTCCTGAACAGAACAATTTAACACAGTAGACATCTGCCTCATGTGGGCTTCTATGGCGGCGTATAGCTCGTAAGGCAGACGATGCTTACTAGGTGAAGAGTGGGGACATATGGATCATTCTTCCAAAGGGAATATGTAACTCGGTGCAACATGGACCTTTACCTCAAAGCGGCATGGAGTACTGATTCCAGTGCGAAGGCTCTGATTCGCCCCGCAGATGCGATCAAGGCCGGCCTTCCAGACTGTCTTCCAGCGGCAGGGTCTCTGGTCATAATGTCGACCGTGCGTTTGATTTTCGGCGGTATTCTCGACGGTTTTTAGGGGGGGTGATCTATTGTACTCCATGTAGTCTCACATCGCTGAACCAGCCGATATGATGTTTTTATGATGAACTTTGTCATGATAAAGTATCTGGTGTCTTTCATGAGAAGCAAGGGATGAATCACATCATCATGTCTCGAGCCATTGCAAGCATCATTTGACTTGTAGCCCTTGTGTCTATGAATAATAATATTGATGGCAGTAAATCAGCTTCCATGTTCAATCGCGATTAACGTTCAAAGTAGATTATCAGCTTCTTAGAACTATCCCTAGGCGCTGGAGAAGCAAAATTTGTGTAGTGGCGCCTGTCATGACGATGTACGTGATATAGGTGGCGGCCGGAAGCTTTTTGAGCGCCACTACAGCAAAGATATATATTGTTTATGTGAGCCCAGGGGTTCCATTTTTTTTATAGCTGCCGACGACCTGCCTTCAGAAATGGGGTTCCTCCTGGGCGCCGGATACTTGCGTGTGGAATCGGGATCTATGTCCACATCTTGATCTTTGTAGATTCCCGGGTTCGGACTTATATAGCATCAAAGTTTATCTTCCATTGAATGCATGTACCACAACGGTTAACAGACTCATCAGTAGTTTGGAAAATTAGTTTCTGATGGTTTCTCAACCTAAAAAACCATCGGAAACCATCCAAAAACCCGGAAACTTTGAGATGTGGTGGCTTATGTCCCTTTTCCTGGAAACCTGCGCGATTGAAGACAAAGTTCCTGAAGGAATATCTTGCTCAAACCGCGAGATTTTGGTGTTTGGGCTTGACCGATACATTTCACGTTTCAATTTTCTGACAGGCGCCAGGTCCGTAATTCTAGGGATGGCTTACTACCACCTCCAAACCGCCTTGGTACGTGTACGAAGATAGACGTACTGATACTGCGAGCTCTCGGCGCTGGTTCGAATGTCCAAGAGGCATTAGATTGAAATATTCTTGTACAAATGGAAGCGTTATCCGAACCAAATCAGAAACATTCAAGAAGGATGTCGAAATTTGGTTTGACGGGACGCCAGCCTAGCGGTTTGAGTTTTATGATGATGAACGGAGGATGAATATTATTCCCTAGAAGCTCTCTTGTTCGCGTACAAAGGGCACGACGCAAACAGAGCTTATGAGTACGATCATCATGGATCAAAGGTAGTTACCTGATTTCTTCGTGCATTCATGAACCCCCATTCGACACAACTCGAACAGTACGATGAATATGGTCCGAGTTGGGCATGGATCCTCGGATTATTAGTAGTTCTTATAGCCTGTAAGCTATAGTCGGAGCTTAGCTCAGAGACGTTATTCTTACTTCTATCTCGTTCTGTAACAATGGCCAACCATGGTTTGTAAGTGCCAACTCCGTTGAGAGGGCCTTGTGGTTGTCGACAAGCATGCAATGTTAGCATTGTTATAGGATGAGTGAGAGGGAGGGACCAGAACATCCGAAGTCGCTCTTTTCTAAGAGACAGTTGCTAGGCGTCGAGGAGCAGTTGAGATGAACCGAGGATAATGCTATGCTAAAGGTACCCACAGAACAGCCGACTTCACCGAGGAGGCCTATTTATGTATGGGGCTGGATGGCGTACGTAAGACGGTGCTTTGCAAGGGGGGGCCGGGTTGGATGAGGGTTAGACGCTGTATAAACGTACTGTGGTTCGACAAGTGCCCTTGGGCCTATGTAAATGTTCAATAATGGGCGACGTCTGAGGGCAAGCCGAGGATATCCGAGTCAGATAAATAAGGCGCGAAGAACACAGTGGTTGGCAGATGTGTTAGCAGCAGCGTTAGAGGTTAAGAAGGCTGCCCAAAGATGAAGTTTGGCACATGGAGACAGTGACATTGCTAGATAGGAACGTCAGCCTTGACACGCACACGCAGCTTGGGCTAGGGAACGTTAGTCGACAATGGACATTGGTCTGGGCGGTCTAGCCTAGTATCCTGAAGCTGTGCGCTGTTCTACAAATAGCGTTTGATACTCCTTTGCTTGCTCCTTTGTCAAACTTTGAGAGTGAAACAGGTTTGCTATTTCCCAAAAAGGAACTTGGAATGAAACCTCATGCGACAAAACTTAGGGCAGGCTTTTTGGCGCCACTTTCAACCACCTTCACGTTTTGTTTCACTCAAATTTTCTCCTGCTTTACAACATTGAAAATGGCCGGCTTCGGCCTTAAAATTTGCATATCAGATCTACGGGTACACAACTTGCCAAATCGTGGTCTTCTCCTCCTTTTGTCACGTCGCTGAACTCCCTTGACATCAACTTTGCATCAACTCGTCACATCGACCTCTCTCTGCCAACTCTCTGCCGACACAGCCTTGATGCTCACCGCGTGTTTGTGGTTGACCTCCCCTGAGTTGTGCACCTCACGATTACGGCATTGCGATCTTTTGATGTGAATTCGTTAATCGACCGCCGGAGGGCGGACCATGGATGAACCCGGATTGATCAGTGATAGGACGGCTGACAGTGATGGTCATCAGATATTCGTCGATCTTTTTGGGAGGCAAGACTAGCGCCTTCAACTCCAGACTACAAACCCTAGTTCTGGACACACAAATGGCATTATATTTATGGATACCGCCCTACCTTCGTGGCGTCCAAACCGTCAAGGGACATTGGGGGTGCAGAGGCATGCAGGCATACATGTACATGCGTCGCAGAGTCGCCTTCGCCAAAAGCTACATCATTAACGTACCCACGACTACTACGACCTGATGCGTACGCATGGCGGCAGAATTACGGGTCGGAGAGGTGCGGAGGCAAATCGGAGAATGCTTTACTCCTCATATGTGGGTACTTTGCCCAGGCAGTGACCTTCATCTTTTGTCGTAGCAACACCCCGTGGCTCAGGCGCCACAATATTCCGCAACAAATATAGCACTCGGGGCCGGAGTCGATGCCTTCAGGTTTATCACGGCGATTCTCAAAAAAATCATCCCTCGCGCTCTCCGAGCGCATCTGCCGCGTACTCTCCGAATCGGCACGTCGACGTCAGTCTCTTGGCCTGGCCAACAACAGGTAACATAGCGACACATCCGCACTGCGTAACGAGGAACACCATGGAGGCTAAAACTATAGACTACGCGGCGGTGCTTTGGTGGCCGTATGCATCCGTATACCTTCCGAGCATTCCCGCCTATCGACGCCCCTATCTGTGTGGTGAAATGGCCACCGGCCTCTAGAATTCGCTCCGTTTTCACATTGGGACCAGCGATGGTAAACCATTGTACCTTAGGAAGTGAGAAGCTTCAAGATGCGTTATCTATTGCACTCTATCAACATCGTATGATACAGTTGAGGCCAAAAATAACTCTGATCAGATTTTCCAGTACTCCAAACTGGCTGTTGTGCGTTCAAACGGCAACTCGCCCCCCCAACTCTGTACATCTCTCTTGCTTTCCCTAATCGCGGCTCTGAGATCATCAACAGTCTCCCGTGCAACTCCCCAATCGCTGACGCGCCCGCCCTCAATCTCTTCTTTTGAACTCTTCGATTTCATCATCAGCACCACACGGCACTCTCGGAGAAATGAGATCTTACCTGAATCGCCTGTGCAATGTCCGCATCGATGTAGGCGAAGAGAGTTGCCAGGTCACTATCATCTTCCCACCGAAGTCCCACAGAAGCGCGTACGATTGACGACAACAGGTTCAGGCTGGCAAAGCCCATTCCAGCTCCATATAACGTCCGAGCGCGATTGAGGACGTCATGAAGATGCTGCGTGGGCGCCGCGGGGGTAGTGTGAGATTGATGTGCAAACAGCGCATAGGGGTTCACATTCGCTTTTGGGGCTGTTTGGCGTAAACGAGTTCGGGCCGCGGTAGTGAAGGAGGAGGCTAGGCTAGGAGGATTGGTTGCGAGGAGGCTTCTAACAATTGAGCGGAGACTGGTGGCGATTATGTGAGTTTCCAGTCCTAGGGTAGTAATGGGAAGAAGTTCACTCATCAACGTTGGCGTTGGCGATGAGGGTGTCGACCATCAGATTGCTGCGAGCGCTTGTGTCATCCAACATTCAGAAGGCCCAAGAACAATGTACTTACACATGTCCAAGGACTGGTCGAGAGTCGGATATACGAGGAGCCTGTGCAACCATAGTGTAGGGTGGCCAATTTTTAGGAGATGGAGGTAGGCGAGGGCTGGGAATTCGAACTGATGAACGTGAGGAATCGCGTGGTGGCTATATACTCAGTCATACATACATGGATGAGAATGTGTATCGTCAGGGCCGATTGTACATCTTCCCGCATCCCATTAAGACAATGTCACAATGATCGCGCGGTGTACCTGTGCATGTTCCGGACATCAGACTTGTCGCCGCCCAGCTCGGAAGTCGAGAAATGGAAGGAATTAAGGGAGCAAATCAGATCCAATTCAAGGGATAACTGGGTGGCGAAGATGTCAGAACTGAGATAGGATTAAACTTGGTAGGGACCTTGTTTCGGTTTATCACGTGTGCCTCCCACCCATTCAGGCTGGGTCTGAACCGAGCGCGTAAACCTGTTCGGTTATACCCTGTTACACCGCGCTCATTATTGCCTGGATAGTGTTAAGACGCCGGACCTTTCTTAAGTCGAATGAAATTCACTACTTTCTCCATCACCGCAATGCCACCCTCAGCATCCAGCTCAACCATTATGTCCACCCCGTTGGAGACTTTCCGACTTGGGCCTTTCATTGCCCCTCGTATATGGACAGGGCTCTGGCAGCTTTCAAGCAATGCTTGGGGAAGTGCTCCAACCTCGAAAATCCGCCAAGGCATGGCAAGACACGTCAACCTTGGATATATTGCATTTGGTGAGTGGATCTCATATCAATTTCATCGGTAACTATAGCGTTTAAACTTACGGCAACTCTCTTCTGTATAGATATGGTGCGTGCCATCTGATTTCCATCCATTTGAGAGCTGTCTGTGACAGCCATTTAGGGTACGGCTGTTCAGTTTCTCAATCTGCATGTCGCTCACCGCGGGAATGTAGCCGACCACTATGGCAGCGCAGAGATCACCTTCGTAATATTTCACCTTGCCGGATTTTTCCCGGACATTGATGAAAACTCAACTAGGGCCAATTTCGTAGTTCACTACCGCCAACGCAGCACGTCCTCGGGGCAACCAAGTGGTGTGTGTTCAAGCACGTTCTGGTTTCTCGCTCTCTCGTCTTGAACGCGGTTCGAGAACGTATGGAGCGCATGGGGACCACCAGCGTCGATCTTCTACAGGCATGGCGAATCCATTTCCATCGCTTATTTAGTAGAAGTTGATGTTCTCGGGTAGTTCCACTGGCAGGACTACTCAGACAAGAACTATTTAAACGCCCTTCAGCTTCTACGTGATCTCAAGACAGAAGGGCTCATCTCTGCAATCGGGCTCTGCAATTTCGACGCGATTAGAACTGATGAGATCTGCACCCAATTAGGCCCCGGAACCATAGTCTCGAACCAGGTTCAGGTACGTGAATGTCTCGTCATGTATCTACGCGTGGTAGTTGTGACGATTGTGATGCCCAGTTTTCCGTCATTGACACGCGGCCTCTGCATGGCATGGCAGATGTGTGTGAGAAGCACAATTTGAAGCTTCTTACATATGGCACACTTGTATGTCGTTCCCATCCTTGTTCTACTTTTGACAACTTAGATGAGATGATATCACAGTGTGGTGGATTCCTTGCCGATAAATGGTTAGGCCAACCGGAACCGGATCTGTACTCCGGCAATCTCACCCCGTCGCAACGAAAGGTAAATAAATGAGCTTCCTCGACGTCCCTGAATGATCTAACGGTGGCGTCACAAAAGTATCTTGATATGATTGTCAAAGCCTGGGGAAGTTGGAGTCTTTTCCAATCACTATTGGAGTCACTGCGAACCATAGGGGATCGCCACGGCGGCTTGAGCATTGCGAATATTGCTACGCGATGGGTCTTGGATCATGCCTTCGTTGGAGCTGTTATTGTCGGTACGTCATGTCGGTTACTGGTGCTACGCGTCATGGCTGACAAGGTTTCCTTGTAATTATAATTAGGTGCACGATTGGGGTTGTCGGAGCACATCAATGATAATCACAAGGCGTTCGGATTTAATCTTTCTGCGAGGGATAACGAAGATATAGAAGCTGTGCTCGCGCACTCCAACGGCCGAACTATCATCACGTCGATCGGTGATTGTGGTGCTGAATATCGATGAGCATTGTTGATTTTGGGGATAAATCAATAACGAAAACTGCACGTTGTGGACGATTGACAGCAGATCAGTACGGTCCAGTCGGTTTGTTATCGCGAGTATCAACAGATCAGGAAAAAACCACACCCCGACTAACCGCTTAAATGTTGCTTGTATGGTGGTGCTTCTTTTTGCAAGGATAATCGCCTCAGTTGATTGATTAAGAAGCTCTGCAACTTTGTGATGACGTCTCGCGTGGGTCATGGAAGCTACAGTGATTGAAAGAATGGCCTTGGGCGCCAATCTCTGCCCAAAAGGCACATCCCGTAATTAATCTTGCACAAATGTGGCCTCAAAACCGTCATCATGAAAAAATGACATTCCATCCAGTAGAAAATGGACTTGGAACACGCGAGTACGAGTACGGCTATAAGTAGATGTGATGCAACATTTGGTGGTTTAGGAAAGCAACAGGTTTTATTTTAGGAGTGGCCAACGCGAGTGTTCGTCTCAGTCCCACACATCAACACGACAACGAAAAACAAGTAGGAAAAGGATCGAGGCCTTCCGTCGTTCTTTGATGTTTTGCTATCTACCTTCTGGCACAGGATCGGAGCTAGAGAGCCCAGTGGGAGTACAAAGTACTGGTGGAGAAGAAGCATCGCTGAGACGTTGAACAGAGGATCAATTAAGAGTAGTCGTCACCCTGGAGGTAAGTGAAGCTGCAACAAAGCGTTGCTGCTGCATGATGAATGGTCCAAGTTGAATGAAGAATCCTCAAATTTCGCCGTCAGAGGTCCTGGAGGTAAAGTGAGCGTCTGTTTAGTTCCTGAGAACATTTTCGATGTTGCAATGGAAAGAGGAGTATGTCAGCGGATTTGATTGTGGAGATCTTATGGATAGGATGGAGCTGTGTGAGTGGGTTGCGACTCGGAGAGCGCCCACAGTTGGATCTATTACTTGGGACTTCGTTGGCGTTAGCTGCCGATGATGTACTGGTAGGGGAGTGCGGCCCATTCACCTTGCGACAGCACCCGGCGAAGACTCCCAGAAAAAGCTTCTCCGAATGCCGAACTTGAAGCTCGTCCTGTCGGCTGGGGGGAAGACCGGAGCCAGGTACGTATACAAACGAGGCATTGAAACGCAGAAGCAAATGCAGCATACGAAATATCCAAGCCTGGAGCGGGAAACGGATGTATTATTATTGCTCGATCATTACAAGGAGCGCGGAGGTAGGGTCGCGTCCATCTCAAGCGCAAACAAAGTTACAGGGTGCGGGGTCTCAATGCCGAGGTATGGGCGCAGCACACGACGGGAGGTAAGGGAAACAAGAAAGTGACCGGGGCATAGCGTATGACTGCGAGCGAGACACTTGCCCCGATTGACATGAAGAGGAACAAACGCGCATCAAGGAAAATATGGGGAAATGCTTGTTGGACATGCTCTGCTCCACGCCACTCTAGGAATAGGGGCACAAACTCGGAGCAGATGACGCGGTGGGGGGTGACTTCACCTCGTTCGGAGAGGTATGTGAAGAACATCCGGAATCAAGGGTGGCGAAAGGAAACGCCGAGAGGAATACATTGAGAGATAACAAGGAAAACCTCTCTTCTGCCAAGGCCAGATGTACAACCGAAAAAGAAATGCCGTGGGTCAGGTACAGAAGGACAGAAGGGGCTACCATAGCTAATCCCCCTAACTGTCCACAAGCACCTGCCTGTACATGTGGAACGATGTGTCTCATGTAACGGAAGGGAAACAAATAAGTGACCAGCAGGTGGATTGAGGGACGATAGAGAACTACCATATCATGGAGGGGTTGAAGAGGGGAGCAGGGAGCAAGAAGAGCCAAGGCATCCGGAAGCAGGGAAATGAAACTTAATGAAGCCCGAGTTGGAAGTATGAGAGACAACTGGGGGAAAATAAATAACTGCATGGATGGGGACCACAGAACTTACCAGGTGAAAGCAAAGAAAGACATACTAGAAAGATAAGAGACATGATGGAAAATTCGAGTGTGAAAACTGAAAATAACTCACATTCTCCATGCGTAACACCCTCCCTGGGCCGGACTGTTTAAACAGATTACCAACCCACTTTTGCACATGTTTTCAGATGAAACTTCCAGACGGGTGGAGCGAAGGAAGCTACACTTATAATCTGTTTCATCTCGAAGCTCTTCCGGGAGAGGACCTGCATATTTGGGTGGCGGAGGGCATTAACCTAGGTCCTCGTGGATGGTTTTGAATGCAGATACTCAGAGGGACATGGTCTTAGGCCAGTACATGACTGACGCTTCACGCGCACCATGATCAAACAAGGCGATCGGCAAGCGCAAAGTCATTCCTTCCTTCTCACCCGGGCCTCAGATTGTTACCTGGGGAAGGCGTAATCGAGGTCTTTGTATGGCAATGAAGGATTGTCATGGCCTTTCGCATGTTTGAGCGGTCCCTGTATGAAGTGGGCTGCGAGGGTGGATCTTCGGATCATGCATGTACCTACCCGGCGGATGCTCCATCCAATGGGAGCAGCAATAAGGTTATGTTCTGTGTAAAATATCATTAGGTATCATTATGGGATATAACGTATCGAGGTAGAGCTCGCGGTCAAGATCTACTCATGATACACAATCCGATTGATTACACCACGTACAGATTACCTCTGAAGGTGATGGCATTCTGCGCGAGGCCAATTGCGAAGAGTCTCTTACGAAAGCCTACTCCTATGCGGTGATATCACACATTTCACTCTCGTTGCCTTATTTATATACCTATAATAGTATCGATAGACATCTTTCATAGCCGAGGGGTCCATCACTTACATGTGCCATGTCAATGCATGCGCCACGGGCAACAATATTCGTAAGCCCGCCGTAGGAGTTATGCGGTCCAGGTCCCAGACGATACCCATGTACAGCACCAGTGATGCTTCCACCAAGTAGGGTAGAACAGCCTCCTATGCTTGCAGAGGCGCGCAGTTAGGAAAGTGTGGAATTGACTCCAAATGGATGGTCGGCATCAAGGGAGTAACTTACATATATCTTACGAGTAGGAAGCAACATATGTTATTCTGGTGGAGCGCTCTGAACCCGTGAGGGACAAGGCACCGGCTGTTAGTGTTGCCTAAGGACGTGATCCACTAAGCCACCGCCAGAAGCCTAATGCCATAGGTAAGCCGCACATGCACGAAATCACGCACCTGAGGTTTTCCGGTTTCAGGCTAAAAATATGCTGTATGCAGTCTAAGCCTGGGTCAAGCAATCAAAGAACAAAATGACAGGAACACCAGAAATAAGGACCAACGTCGAGCACGTCAAGATCAGAATGGTTTCATGGTTCGGCCGTAGATTGGTTCAAAGTACATCTTGACGATCAAACAATTTGGGCCACTGCGGTTTTAACACGAGAGGCTACAGAATGATAGAAAGGCTTGAGACTAGTTGAGGGATCATGAAGATAAACTTGTGGCTGTGCGAAAGTTGAGGAAAAGCTTGATCAAAAGATTGCTTGGATGATGTTCTCCGGATTGCTATTAGGGCGGTACTATCTATAGGCTTGGAATAGGCTATCGTGCCAATCTCAAGACCCTACACCGACCAGTATTGTGTCGTGTGACCACATCAAGGGAGATCAGACCAAAATCATGAGGAACACAGAAATTGATCTATTGACATTGTATGGGCATGCTAAATGGTAAAATGCTGTGTGCTAAGGAATTCTTGGATGATATGATGAATTGCGTGTATAACGTGCGAGTGTATTGAATAGATGGGGTGTCAAATGCATGCGGGGCAGTGATTGTGGCAAGATTACAGCTTGCTCGATGAGAGGGAGTGGAATGTTGATGGTAGACGCTGAATGGGCTGGAGTTTGCGCTTAAGGTCGCGGAGGATGGTCGTCTTTGGATGCCAGTCCCGGAAGGCGTCCCTCAGTCCTGAAATTTCCTGTGAGAAGAAATGAGTCACACGCTCATCTGCGATGACGTCGCGCAAGGACCACGGGATCTGTAAAGAGACAGGTGAGCGTTTACTTCAATGTCAAAGGAGAGATGTAAATACCTCGTAATCGTTTTGTTCCATTGCCGCGTTAAACGGTTCAAGGACAAGGTCCGAACGATGGTCTTCGAGGCCGTCATTAGTGAGGAAAAGATATTTCACAGCCAAACTGATAAATGTGACACAGTTCGAGTCATCCACGGTGTTGATCAGAAAAGATTCCGAAAACCATGTGAACCTAACTCACGCATATGTAGATATTTCTTCATAGGCTGTGGAGTGACCCACGCCATTAAGAGATCCAGCAGTTGCTTCCGAGAGATGGACGGTTAGGCCGGAATCAGAAATTCCGGAATTAAGAATGCGGAGAAGTAAGACCAGCAGATTGGAGAGGAAATCCGAGGAACTAGCGAAATGAATTGGAGAGGAGATCAGATGTTAAAAGCAGAAATATAGGATGCGGTGGCACGCACTGGTATGCATCGCCGTCAATATACAACGCCCGAAGAATCAGTGGATGTGATGCTGCAGTGAACAGGCCTGAGTATATGGGGACGACCTGATCGTTCAAGGAAGCAACATAGACCATTTTTGTCTGGAGTAGCGGCCGAGTGAGTGATCGCCTCAGTCGCGGTTCAACACATCAGGACGTACCCCATGACCTACAATGCTTCGCAGGGCCTTGACATAATTCTTTGATACTTCGCTCTCTGTATTCTGAATAAGAACTAGTCAGAATCTTGTCCACAAAAGATGAAAGGTGAGATTTAAAGAACAAGATCGGATGGGCGCTCGGAGGTCAAACAAATTAAGGGATGTAAAGGTTGACAGCCAGAGATGAATGGGATGGCAGAAAGAGGGCGATAGTTGAGAAGGAAACACGGCATACCTGGAATTCAAAGAGCTCTCGCGCCGCTGCCGATTCGAAGTACTGATGAATACAGACGCAGACACGTAAGTAAAGATTCGACCCCGGTCAGGACAGGTCATCGTCCCTACCTGGAAATACGGCTGCAATAGAGAGCTGCTGCTAAGATACCGTAGCGGCCCAAGGTGGATGCCACACAGGGCAAGGCAACACACCCTCTGTGGTTTCCTGTGCACCTGCCCAGTCAGCTCCAAATGGGGCACGGAGACGGGCAGGGGAAGCGCCTCCACGGTACTGAGGACGCGCTCAGCGGCGCCGCGCACGGTGTTGACCATGGTAGGGGCTGCTGGTGTACTTGTTCCGGAAGAACGCGCTGTCCGTATGTGACCGTCCTGGATGAGCCGATCCAGGAGGTGCGTCGACACGATCGAGCCCTGCGAGTGCGTCGCGACGAGGATCGCGTCCGCCGCGTGCAGATCGTCCATCCATTCCTGGTTGGACTTCAGGTTGGCGGAGAGCCTGGGGCAGGGGCGTTAGTCACGGGTACACGGTTGGGGTTTGTTGGGCGAGCTTACCTTGCAACACGACCCTCGATCGTTCCTTCACCCTCCAAAGGGACTTTGGTGATCTTATCAAACGTGACCCCGTGCGCCTCCTGAAATTCCTCGAGCGCCTGCACCATCATGCTCACGAACTTCGAGCTCGTCCCTGTTGGCTGCGCAAAGAAAGCAGATGTCAGCATTTAGCAACTGATAGGAGGCAGGAGAGCAAGCAACAGGGGCCAAGCGGAGAAATGGGGAAGATTCATTGTGTGGTGTAGTGATAGATGGCCGTAATCCCGAGTCGGGCCACTCATATACCACAAATGGACGAATGAATGAACGCAGGGACCAGAGCAGCATTATACCAACGAGGGGACTCAAGAAGAAAAGGAATAATGAAAAGATGTTGACGGAAGTGAACGGAAAGGAAAAGCAAATTCAGGATGCAAATGGACGCCAGACACAAGCTCATTTGGGGGGAACGGCGTCGACGAGAACGGAATATGGAACCACAGGGACAAAGATAAGATGAAAGAAGAATGAAACGGAAAGGCTGAGTCACCGCAAATGAAACGGGTCTAGACCAACCCGACGCAAAGAAAACGCCGGAGCCAAACAGCCAAACGATCATAAAAGAACCCGAACAGGCGCGGACGAGAAAGGTTTAATTATGCTCGCCCGCCAAAACCGAGACACGAACGAAAACGAAAACGCCGGACGCAAACCGCCCCAATTCTCATGAACGGAGAGACAAAATAGGGCTAGGCTCGCCCGCCAAAACCGAGACAACGACAGCGCCGGACGCAAACACTCAAACACGCAAGGACTTGACGAAACAGGAACGCCGAGCGCCGCACGACGCACTCGGGCCCGAACGGATACAGAAACGCAAACGCCCGACGTTAAACGCCATACGCCAGACGTTAAACGTCTCGCATGCGAGCCCGAGCGCATGGCACGAAACAGAAACCCATGCCAGACGTTAAACGCCATACGCCATACGTTCAACGCCATACGCCCGCCAAAGCCGAATGCCAAACCGAAACCGTAACCAATGCAAAGAGCATGACACTGAAACCAACTCACCTCTCCGATAACGCTCCGCATAACGGCGCCCGGGAACCACCCATGTATCCCAATCACCAAGACCCGCCTGCACCCCCTCAACACATCCTCCATCTGTGCCTTCTCTCCATGTCCTAACCCGAGCCCAGCCCCTGTCTCTCTCGCCCTCTCCTTGCCTTTCCCTTTGCCCCATCTGCTCTGCTGCGCCGAAGCAGGAGGTGGAGCCGGCGGATCAGGGTGTCGCATCACGTCCCATGCCCTCGGGAGCGCGGCGCTAAAGGCCCCGAAACGCCTCTCCCTCTCTTTCTCCTCCCGTTCGCGTTCGCGTTCTCGTTCGCGTGCGCGCTTTTCGGGATCCGAGTCCGCGCCGTCCCCGGAGAACAGCACCCCGCTCACGAAGCGCATCGTCTTGCTTAACGCGCCCCCACTGCCCTCCCCGGCGTTGTGGGAATTGGGATTGGGGTCGTGGGAGGGCGGCGCTCGGCTGCGAGGGAGCGCGTGGAAGGTGTCGTCCCATGTGGGGAGGACGAGATTCGGGGCGCGGGGCGTAGGTGTGTGTGCTCTTGATCCCGATCCGCTGGCCTTCTTCGTCCCGGGTTTCGTGGTTGCTGCCGTAGAAGAGGACGCAGCCGAAGAGGAAGGTATAGGGGCGGCGGTGGACTTCGTGGAGGCGACGGACTTGGTAGAGGGCGTGGGCGAGGGAGGCTTGGTGGGTACGGAGAACTTGATGGAATCTGCGATTATTAGTGGGGGGGCTTTGGCTTTGAGACTCGTGGAGGGGGTAAGGGAGGATGCGCGGGAGGTTGATGCAGCTGTTTTGTCCTGGGTCGAGTTCTTCGCGGGGATCGCGATGGGTCGGCCGCGCTCTGCCTTGCCCTTGCCCGGCTCCTCCTTTGGCTTGACCTCTTCCTTCCCTTTCTGCTCCTTCTTTACATCCGCCTTATCCTTCCCCACCTCCACCTTATCCTTTCCTCTCTGCTCAACCTTCTCTCCCTCTCCCACAACCTCAACACTTCCACCCTCATCATCAGGAATATCCATAACCTCCATCCCATCCTTATCCCTCTCCACGTCCGGTATACGCTTGACCAACAACGCGCGCGAGGAGAAGAAGGACGCCCACCCCGAGCGGTTCGTGCTTAGCGTCGCTTCTACCGGATTCACTGCGGGCTCGGGTTTGGGCTCGGGTTCTGGTGCGGGGGTGGATTCAGGTTCGGGTTCGGGTTCGGGTTCGGCGGGAGGGGGTGGAGTGGGCTCTGGCGTGGGCTCCACGGCGGCAGGGGGTTCCGCGGAGGGGGGGGAGGCGGAGGCGGAGGTAGTAGGGGCGGGGGCGGGAGTAGTAGTGCTGTCCAGGGCAGAGGTGGAGGTGGAGGGGTACCAGGCCCAGGGGGAGTACCACGCTGATCCCGATGCCGTAGCTGCAGCAGCAGCCGTATCCCCCTCTGTCTCGGCCCCTCCTCCTGTAGTCGTTAGCGAGGCTGTCGTCAATGTCGTAGTGGTGGTCGTTGCCATAACTCCCGCATTCATATTCACATTCTGAGCTTCGGGTTCGGGTGTAGGTTCAACCACCGTTACTGCCGCAGGATTGGGGTCTGTCTCTACCTCTTCGTTCACCTTGACTTTCGTCTCTGTCTCTGTCTCTATCTCTGTCCCTTTCACCTCTGCCGTGTCCTTCGCTGCGCCCCCTTCTTCCTTTTCCTTTTCCTTTTCCTTTCCCTTTTCCTTGGACCCATCCGCATCCACCGAACCTGTGCTCGCACTGGATCCGCTCCACCCGACATAGCTCCACCACGAAGAGGACGCTTCGATTGCTGGCGCCGCGGAGTCCGCAGGATCTGAGGAGGCGATGATGATCTCTGGGAGTGGTGGAGGCGGTGCGGGAGCTGATAGTGTGGTGGAGTCCGTTGGTGGTGGAGGTGCGGCTGGGGCTGGGGCTGAGAGTGTGGTGGTGGAGGTGGAGGTAGTGGGGGCAGTTGATGTTGGTGTTAGGGCGGTTGTGGTGTTTGCAGTTGTAGTGGTGGAAGCTGGAGATAGGGCGTTAGCTTATGTGCTCGATCGCAGATAATACAAAGAAGGAAATGAAAGGGTAGGGACTTGGGGAGCGGGCTCGTAGGTATGTATATAGGATGATTGATGTATTCGAGATCGAAAGATGCCTTGACATGAAGAGAGGCGAGCCGAGTGTTGTATGTATGTGGCAAGCCCCAGGAACCGAAAAGCTTGATAAACGAATGCTTTCGGCCCTCCAAACCCCTCCAGAACGGAAACTGAAACCAAAAACCGGGGCGGGGAGGTAATCCACGCAATGAGGAATTGAGGCACAGCGCCAACCACATCATGGCCTAGCGCAGCCTGTGTACCATTCCACCCCCACTGCCCACTGCTCAGAACCGAGGCCGCCACCAGAGAAAGGAATGAAGAAAAGAAAAGAAAAATAATCAAAATCGGGAGAAAGGAGAGATGCGGTCTCGACGAGGCCCGCCATGGACGACGCTCGACGGGAACCGGTAACGATAACAGATAACAGAGGAGGAGAGAAATGCCCCGCCCCATAAACACCTCTGCAACCCGTCCCGCCGAAAGAAAAGAAAAGAACGAGAGGACTGGACTGGACTGGACTGGGAACGGCCGTGATAGGGAACAGGACAAAGACAAGAAAGAAAGTAAACGATCGCACCACCCCAACGTCAGAGGAAGGTCGAGGGATAAGGCATGCGAGGGAAAAAGCACGCAACGAGGAATTGAGGCAGAGCACCGGCCACAGCATGATCTAATGCAACGCTCGCACCACCCCACGCCCACGCCCACCCTATCGCTCCAGAACCGAAACCGCCACCAGAGAAACGAATTCAAGAAAGAAAATCGGGAGAATAGAGAAACGCGGTCGAAGGAAGGAGAGAGGCGGCTGAGATGGGGCCCGCCATTGAACGATACCGACAACAGAGGAGGGGAAAGACGCCCCATAATAAAAAACACCTCTGCAACCCGTCCCGTTCCGCCCGGCTCTGGAAAGAAAAGAAAAGAACGACGGGACAGGCAGGACTGGGAACGGCCGGGGCAAGGAACAGGACAAGAAAGAAGCTAAACGATATGGGCGCCAATAATAACGCCAGAGACAGGAAACGGGAAAAGAGGAAGGTCTCGTTCCCGATTCCCGATTGAAAGAAAGGGGAGGAAAGGAAGACCGAGGCGCGTTCGTCCCCGTTTCAGGTAGAGTCCCTATAAACGAAAACACCGCGAACGCGAACGGGAAACACGATAAACAATACAAAGGGAGAGAAAAATGGTTGAGCCCCGTTGAGACCAGAGGGGCGCGGATGGGACGGGGCTCGGGGGAGGAGAATGATGGGCCTCGTTCCCCGGGAGTGGTGGGGGTGAATCACGAATGAGATGGAGGAGGGCAGGCGCGGGGAAAGGAATGGAACGGAATGGAACGGAATGGAACGAAGGGGACATTGAAATAAGGAAGAAAGCGGACACGGAGAAGGAGGAGGAGGAGGAGGCGAAGATTCGAATGGGAAGGACCGAGAAGAGGTATTGGAATCGGTATATAGGAGACAAGAAGTGAAAGCGAAAAGCAAGAAAGACTCACGCGTTTTCGGATCGTTCGATTTCGAGTTTTGTGCTAGAGGGAGGGGGTATTCAGCATGCTGGGTTGTGGAAGTAGAGGAGAAGGAAAGTGAAGAGATGACGACATCGTCCCACCAGGGAATACAACTCGCGGAACGATGTGCTCGCGGCGTCTGGTCCTCCTCGAGAGGAGGGCCGAAGCCTAAACCAAAGACCGAACCAAAAACCACACTCACCCTCATCAACACTCCCATTCCCATTCCTATCCTCCATCCCCTCCCCACCAACCGCAACGGCCCTCCCAAGCAACGGCATACTCAAACTAAACCTCGAATTCGACGGATTAAGGGACGACAATCTAGGCCTTGCCCCTCCTACTCCACCCAGTGCCGTCGACGGGCTCACCACGATCCCCTGTCCTGGACCCACACCACCAATTGCTCCTCCTCCTGCCGACGGGGAAGCGGGAAACACGAGCTGCGCTAGGGGTGGTACGACTTCGTCTAGGGAGGGCGTTCTTTGTGGTGTGGGGTGTGCGGGGGAAGGAGAAGGTGCAGGTGCAGGGGCGGGAGAGGAAGTGCGGGAGGAGAACCACGAACGCTTGGGGACGGACCGCGCGGGGGAGGGGAGAGGCGTTGGGGGTCTCGAGTCGGGGAGGGGCAGGGAGGCGGCGGGGATTGATATTGGGGTCGGGTCACTTTGCACTGGGGTTGGGGTTGATTCCGGCGGGGTTGAGTCACTTGTTGCGGGTCGCGCCGGCTCTGGTGTGGGAGTCATTGTCACTGTCACGGTGGGAGTGGGGGGAGGCTCGACGAGTGAAGCGGTAGATGCGGACGCTGCAGCGACGGCAGCTGCGGAAGTGGTTACTGCGCGTCGGTGGAGTTGGGCTGCGCAGCCTTTGGTACGGGAGAGCGAGGCGAACCAGGAGGGTTTGCGCGGTTCGGCTGTCTGCGGAATCTCGGCGCGCATTGGTGGAGGTGCGGGGAAAGGAGAAGGCGTGATGGGAGAAGGGGAAGGAGAGGGAGAGACGGCGATTACGGGCACAGCTTCGGTCACGGATATGGTTAGACTAGGTGCTGCGGTCGGTGGTGGCGGCACTGGCTCGTCTGCCGGCGGTGCTGCAGGTGCAGGTTCTACATACGTGTTCGTCAGCCAGAGTCCCCGGCCCCTCACATATCCAACCACAAACTCACCTCGCCTCTCCTCCCTTGCCGCCGCGCTCTCAAACCCCTCATCCAACTGTTCTTTACAATCTAGCTCCTCGACACTATAGCTCCTCTCCCTCTTAGGCGCCGAAAGCAGGGGTTCCGCAAACACGTACGACGTGCCCGTGCACGCCTCGGTACTCTTCGAGGTGTTCATGGTACGCCAGAGCGCTGGGGGTCGTGAGCGGAGGGTCGCAGTCGTGGAGACGGAGGAGCGCCGGCTAGAGGGCATGGGCCGCACTGTTCTCAGTGTGGATGTGGGTATGAGAAAGGCGGGGTGCGGTGCGGACGAGGGGAGATCTAGAGGTAGACGGTAGTAGTACTGCTAGGCAGAACGCCCCCAAGGTTTCAAAGTGGGGATGTCACAACACGTGCGTGGCGCGTGGGCGCACGTGCCCGGGCCGAGGCCCTCGCGTCGACCCGCCAATCACCGTTATCCCGCGGCGATAACGATCTCCCGCACTATCGTCCTTTCTGTCATCCCGCCTTTGCGTCTATCGGCTCGCGCATCATCCGATGGGATAACTGGCTTGTGCACGGCGCAAGCTGCACCTCTCGATCCAGTCTTAGTATGTACACAGGCCCTCACGCTCGTCTCGTAATTCTTGTTTCTTGAATGGTTCACAAATCGGGGCTCGCCGATGAGCATACTTTGGAACACTGTATCATTTCGTGCACCTAACCTAGACCTGGCACTCATGCTCATCCATGCTGATCCATACTTCCTCGAAGTCGGAACTCTCCGCACCGGCCTCGAGTGCACCGCAATCAATATTAATATCCGTCGTTTTGTTCCTCCTTTACCGGGACAGAGGAGATTAAATCATTCATTCATTCAATATCGACGTCATGGCCACTCGAACCTATCGGTCGGTGATACTTACTAGTACTGTAATCGCAGGTTCTAAGAGCGCTGACACCTCTAGCCTCATCGCCCGATCGATGTCCTGCATTTGTGCTCCCTTGGATCCTTGCTTTGAACTATATTGGTTTGTGTACGGCGCGAGTTACACCTCTCGATCCAGTCTCACTATGTACATGGACACTCACGCTCATCTCGAGATTCAATCTTGATTCTCGAACGATTCGCAAATCGGGGCTCGCGATGAGCATACCTTGGAACACTGTATCATTTCGTGCACCCAACCTAGACCTGGCACTCATGCTCATCCATGTTGGCCCATACTTCCTCGAGGCCGGAACTCTCCGCCGCCAACCTCAAGTACACCGCGATTGATACGGAGCTCGCGATGAGCATACCTCGGAAAACTGTATCATTTCGTGCACCTAACCCAGACCTGGCACTCATGCTCATCCATGCCGGTCCATGCTTCCTCGAGGTCGGAACTCTCCGCGCCGGCCTCGAGTACACCGCGATCAGTATTAATACCCGTCGTTTTGTTCCTCTTTCGCCGGGACAGAGGAGATTAAATCATTCGTTCATTCATTCATTCCATATCGACGTGACGATCCACCCCCCACTCGCTCCAACTCGAACCTCGACTATAGATCGGTGATACTTGCTAGTACTGTACTCGCATGTTCTCCGATCGGAGCGCTGACACCTCTAGCCTCATCGCCCGATCGATGTCTTGCGTTTGTGCTCCCCCGAATCCTTGCTTTGAACTCTGATGGGGCACGTAAGGACACGATCGCCACGATATAGAGAAGACAGGCGATTCCTGCGCTCGGGGGGTTTCGGCTATGGCTATGACTGACTGGCGCTATGTCAAGAGGCCTAGGAAGAAGGAAAAAAGTTGAGAGATGGGCAGACAAAAGAGTTAATTGAGACGCCGCTCACCATTGTATCGTTATGAAACTTACTTAGAGCTAGCGTACTTTCCCAGCCCACATTACTGTCAATGCCCTAGATGTTTCTAATATGATAGTATCTGACACAGGGGACGGTGTCACGACAGTAGCAGATGTATAAACTTGATTTTGATTCGCCAACCGTCGATCCTTCGTCCCCGTGCGTCGTACTTCCCACCGTCGGTATTTGCTCCCGGAACCTCCAGTGATTTTCGAGTGAGATTACAGACATTCCACGTGGAATTTCGTCCGACATAAGTGGAGTAGAAAGGGAGGAGGGTTCACATAGATTATGTTACGTGCCATGCAAGAGGAAGCCTTGGTCGCCTACAAAATTCTGATTCACAACTGAAGCTCCGAAAGTGATCTTACATATCTAACCAGACTAGATTACATTAGTCTAATCACACTCTCCTCTGATGCATTGCTCGTGGATTTCTCAGCACTTCAGTCACATTTTCTACACCGCGCCGCTCGCATTAAGTGAATTCATTGGCATCAACATTTTCTAGCGGACTTTCTACAGTACCGTTCAAAACGGTGAAACATGTTGTGCACCAGTGAACTATCAACACAGCCTGCCGTGCGTGCGATGGAGCATGAGCAAGCGATAGCAATTAATGTTGTCCAAATTTATGGAAAAGCCAGAACCGAACTTTGACGAGAAGCACGCGGCGCTCGTGGAGAAAGCCTCTCGGCGGAACCCTGTGGAGGACTGGCAGATTCCGACGGCGTTTTGGCAAGTGTCGAGATATGCGTTAAACTACAGTTATGCAGTAAACTGGTTGTTCTGAACGGGACCTTGCTAGTATAATGTATCCTATCATATACTATCCAACCAACTAAAATGGAGTTGGTGGTGGTGTCTGAAAGTACAGGACAGTATCCAATGCAGAGTAACGTAGATATGGAATGGTAGAATCACTAGGAATGATTGATAGCAGAGACTATCATAGAGGTGACAGCGATAGAGTGATGAAAGGGACGTGTGTGGGAGGAAGAGACTCTTTCATCCCAGCTGTCGTCCGAGTCTCAGGGCTGCACCACGACAGGCAAAGCCTCCGTATTATTGCCAAAAGATTTCAAAGTGACAATAAGCCATGAAATCCACGCGAGGTCAGCCAGCGAAACAACGGTAATGATAATACGGAAAGCCACGGTTATCACGGGATGTATGTCTACCATGGGTGGCGCAGTTGGAGACAGTCCGGTACGCCAAAGAGACAGAAAGAGTGCGAAGATAATGAATATGATTCCCCTGAGGTATCTATAAGCAAAGTAAATTTCATGGTCGAGGCAGTGGCTTACCAGCAAAAAGATATGGCGGGTGCAGCCAGAATGATATACGGCATATGCATGTAATGCCGGTATGGGTATCGTCTAGCGTTCTACAAGCACAATGATGCAATAATTAGTCACACAGCAGTCGACATTGTGTGCCAAAGGAAGGACAGTCACCTGGCACCAAAAAATTGCAAATGTCGCGCTCCTGAAGTAGCTTTTGTGGAAATAAAACAGCAACACCAGTGCCGACAGCACCGTCACCCCAAAGTGGAAAATGGCGAGGTACACAGGCCCGCGTACCAAGGAGTCGCCATTCGTTCCGGGAATCTGCAGGATAGCTGGTGATGCTCTGTATAATGCCGCAATTCCAGATGAGTGTGTTGTATACGTCTAGAATATCTGGTTAAGCCTACCCGAGAATGAGTCCGGATGCAGAGACTAGGAATAACCACTCCTTGCGACGGTCGTGGATAAACATGGTCCACAGTGACGTGATATTGTCATGAACGATGTGACTAGGGCGGCAAATGAGCTCTGGGATGTGAGCTAGAGGTGTCGATGGGAGGCTCGTGTGAGTGAGCCGTGGTGTATCGTTTGGGAGTGAAGCTGTAATCGTTGCGCCACTTCTGACATCGGCATCTCCAGTGTTGTGGGGCTGTTCGGTTGTTGATTCTACAGTGAGCTCGGAGATAACTTCGTGCGACATTATTGATGCGTGGCTGTCTGTGTACCACTCGTCGTGAGAGAGTGGCGACGTATCAATGTGAACGTTATCGAGAGGGGGATGTGTAGTCATGTCTATTTCCGTTTCAACAACGATATCGAGGCGTTGCATTGCTGATATTGGGGTGAGCTGCACTGAGGACGATTCATCGTCGAGCATGAGTTGTGAGCTGTGAAGTGGAGCAGCTTGAGAAGTGTAGTATAAGGGGATGCACAGAACCCAAAGGTGGTGCACAATGTCGGTGAGAGCGTGAAAGGCTCTGGGAAGGTCCATCTTGTGGGGTTGGGGTATCGATACCTAGTAAGGGATGGATCGCCTTTTATGATGTTCGAAAGCGCTAAAGTTCGCCGATGAACGTGTGACCCATTTATTCTCACAGGAAGTTCCAGAACTGAGGGACGCCTTTCGGGACTGGCATATAAAGACAACGATCCTCCGCGACCTCAAGCGTAATCTTGTCACAGCCACCCCTGCATACATGCGATGCCCCATCTATGCACAACACTCGCACATGATCCACGCAACTCATCATATCATCCAAGAATTCCCTAGCACACAGCATTTTACCACTTAGCAGACCCACATTGTGTGTCTATTCTTAGAGGGACGTTAAGCAGGGCATATTTTCTTTGATGCGCATTTGTACTTCTTTACGTCAATCAAGGCAAATGTCTCGCTCACAGCCATACGCTCTGCTCCGGCCACTTTATTGTTTCCCTTCACTCCCGTCGTGTGCCGCGTCCACACCCGCACCCTTTAACTTTGTTTACGCCTGGGATGGACGCGACCGTCTACCTCCGTACTCCTTGTAAATCCTTGTAATGATTGAGTGATAATTATACATCCGTTTCTACGGTTGTCTTCTGGGGTCAGGTCTACTTTACTATTCCATTTGTCCATTTGGAGCTGATGGGGTCCTCCTTCGACTGTTGACCATATCCGTGTCTGTCACACCGCAGTATTTTCAGCTTTTGATAGGTGTACAACGACATATCTAGCTCGAATTGACATGATATTTGAGAAGTCTCTTGAAAATGAGCCATCTGTCCTTGATATTTCCCGCATATATGTTTCCGCTCTGAGGAGATTTGCGAGCTTTCCTAGTTGGACTCGGAGATGAGTCGACCGGCGTTATGTTGCAACTCAGATTGCGGAGGATTCCGAATACAGTGATGCGACACAATTTGACACAATGCATAGGTTGAACACGGACTTGCACGGCATATGGCGTTAATTTGCTTGTCTTCACTTTGGGGACTAAGGTAGAGGTAATCCATACCCATCCAATGTCACGTGTTTGGCCGTTTTGAACATGAATCGATGAATACCCAATTATTGAGGATCAATGTAGAAATTCTGTTTGTGCCAGAAATTTTCTTTATGGCATTCCGTGAGGCCGGTAGTGTTTTAAGAATTTTTGAGTGCCCGTGTGGAGCCCCATTATCGTAAAAAGGCTGTGAATTAAGGTCTTGAAAAGGCAATTCCCACAGCCATCAATTGTGTTTCTTGCGAGAGTTCTGGCCATAATGTGGCTTGACACGGGCACTCAAAATTTCTTAAAACACCATAGGCCTCACGGAATGCCATAAAGAAAATTTCTGGCGCAAACAGAATTTCTACATTGATCCTCAATAAACGGGTATTCATCGATTCATGTTCAAAACGGCCAAACACGTGACATTGGATGGGTATGGATTACCTCTACCTTATTTATCACATTTCCAACGTTTTTTTGTAGACTACAGGCTTGGAAGACATACTGATTTTCCATGACAACGTCGATATATCAGTCTGGGATGAGATTTAAGGACCAGGGATGAATGATAAGGTGTCGTCTTCAAATTTGTAGACACACGGAAGGCCTAAAAAAGCGTGGAATGTATCACCGTCTTATGTTTTTCACTAAAGAACATACTAATATTTCCCTAGAACATACACATTACCTCAAAGAACCGGAAATGAATACAGAACTACCGTTATAACATAGCTTTGTACGTATCCCGTGGGCGGAAGAAGTCGAAGGTACTGTCACATGGTTCCAGGACCTCGGACACACCTCAGAAGATCACGTCCTGCTGCAATCCGATTGACTGAGTACGCCTGACCCTAGAGGACAATCGTACGTTTCCCGTTCCAAGCTTGGATACTTCGCATGCTGCATTTTGCTTCCACGTTTCAACTCGTTTGTATACGTACTTGACACCATCCTTCCCCCTAGCTAACAGGACGAGTTCCAAGTTTGTGGCGATTCACAAGGCACTCGGGAAGCTTTTTCTGGAAGAAGTCGTCGCCAAGTGCTGTCGCCAGGTGAGTGGGCCGCACCCCTCTACCAGTACCACGTCGGCAGACCAATGGAATCCCAAGTAATAGATCCAACTGTGGGCGCTCTCTGAGTCGCGACCCACTCACACAGCTCAACTTATCCACACGATCTCCACGGACCTAACCTAACCTAACCACAATCAAATCCGCTGACATGTTCATCCTTCCATTGCAACATCGTAAATAGTCTTAGGGCCTGAGCAGAGGCCCATCTTATCTTCGGGTCCTCTCACAACAAAACTAGAGGATTCTTCATTAAACTCGAGCCATTTATCACGCAGCAGCAACCCTAAAGTAAAACCTGTTGTTTTCCTGAGCTACGGAGTGTCGTATCACATTCACTTATAGCTGTGCGCGTACTCGCGTGTTCCAAGTCATTTTTCTACTAGATGGAATGTCGTTTTTTCATGATGACGGTTTTGAGGCCATAATTCTGCAAGACTGATTGCGGGATGTGCCTTTTGGGCAGAGATTGGCGCCCAAGACCCTTCCGGAATTAAGAATGCGGAGAAGTAAGCCCAGCAGATTGGAGAGGAAACCCGAGGAACTGGCGAAATGAATTGGAGGCAAATCAGAGGTTGAAAGCAGAAATATAAGACATGGTGGCAGGCACTGGTATGCATCGCCGTCAATATACAATGCCCGAAGAATCAGTGGACATGATGCTGCAGTGAACAGGCCTGAGTATATGGGGACGGCCAGATCGTTCAAGGAAATAACATAGACAATTTTTGTCTGGAGTAGTGACCGAGTGAGTGTCCGCCTCAGTCGCGGTTCAACATTTCAGGACGTACCCCATGATCTACAATGTTTTGCAGGGCTTTGACATAGTTCTTTGATACATCGCTCTCTGTATTCTGAATAACTAGTCAGAATCTTGCCCACAAAAGATGAAAGGTGAGATTTAAAGAACAAGATCGGATGGGCGCTCGGAGGTCAAACAAATTAAGGGATGTAAAGGTTGACAGCCAAGAGAAGAATGAGATGACAGAAAGAGGGCGATAGCTGTGAAGGAATGACGGCATACATGGAATTCAGAGCTCTCTCGCGCCGCTGCGATTCGAAGTGCTGATGAACACAGACACAAACACGTGAGTAAAGATTCGACCCATTCAGGACAGACCATCGTACTTGGAAATACGGCTGTAATAACGGAGAAGAGAAAGGTCAGGACCGTGACACGAACGAAAACGAAAATGCCGGACGCAAACTGCCCCAACCTTCATGAACAGAGACAAAACCGGACTAGGCTCGCCCGCTGAACCCGAGACAATGACAACACCGGACGCAAACACTCAAAAGTCGCAAGGACCCAACGAAACAGGAACGCCGGGCGCCGCACGTCGCACACGGGCCTGAACGAATAGCACGAAACACATAAACGCAAACGCCAGACGTTGAACATCTCGCACGCGGGCCTGTACGCATGGCACGAAACAGAAATCCAAACGCCAGACGTTAAACGCCATACGCCCACTATAGCCGAAAGCCGAAAGCCAAACCGAAACCTTAACCAATGCAAAGAGCATGACACTAAAACCAACTCACCTCCCAATAACGCTCCACATAACGGCCCCCGGGTACCACCCATGTATCCCAATCACGAAGACCGCTTGCACCCCCTCAATACAT
>JABCKT010006521.1:0-67130 GCA_018858115.1 Tephrocybe rancida
TTTACAGGAAAAATCAGGAATTTTGACGAGGGGATGGGCTTATTGACATACCTGGTGGTTCTGAGCATTCTTGGAGCGAGGTTACATCCAAGAGGGTGCCAACGACGGGCAGAGAGTAAGATTACAGACGGAAAATCGGCATTCAGTGTTTGCCGGACTTGTTCTCGCATGTGCCGAATCGACTGCTTGGTGAGCGCTCAGGCCTCCACCAGTATCCAAAGCCCTACAAAAGCATTCATGCTGGCTGTGAATTGTTTTTGAGCATGTAAAGGTACCCTACACATTGATTCTAAACAAAAATCTGGGTGGTCCAAATTTTTTTTAAGGGGGTCGGCCGGACCCCCCCCCCTCCTACCCGGTGTTCGGGATCCGCGTTCCGCCACCCCCTTGTCATAGATGGTATATCCTCCGATGAAATTCACACGAGTTTTTTTTGCGCCTTTTATAGAACGTTTGGCCACACGAGAAGGTCACGGTATTATCGATCGTTCCAATTGGGGACCGTGACGTCAGTATAATATCCTCTTCCTCCCCTCCATCATGATCGAATGCCATGGCCCACTCTTATGTTCAACGGTGCATGTCAGACATCGATCTTTTTTTTTCTCTCCAGTCTTCAATGTGGTTCAGTGTTGGCCCCACGCCGCCGGGTCATGCCTGCCAAATTGGATCGTTGGGATAGGTAGTACGCACGTTCACCTTTTGAAGTTTATATAAGTCGGATGAGCCCATGAAGTAGACACTCCCAACGATTCAATACACCCTTTCAATGGGGTGCATCTTACGTTACATATGCTCTATCCCCCTACTTTTCCTTCCTTCCTTCTTCGCATCTCAAGCTCAACTCTTTCTCCTCAATGCTGCGGCGACCCAAGACCCCCCCGGCAACGACAGTACTGTTCCACGAGACTCTCCCTCGAGCCCCGAAACCCCAGTCAAAGATGGAGATGTAGAAATGATCACGCTCCCAAACATGCCACATCTCACTCGCCCAGAGTCTGCTCACATTTCGCAGACTTCGCCACTTCCTCGCGGGTGGAACAGTCCGCCTGCTACTACGCCACCATTGATCCCCTCCACATCTCCTTCAGAACGGCTCGACGATGTCTCTCTCAAACAAGTCGAGCCTAGTTGGACCGCATACACCAAGCGTTGCCACAAGATATGGTTAGCAGTCGCCTCTTCATCTGGTACCGCCCTCGCGTAAGGCTCTGTGTAATGTAATTAATCACAAAGCTCACCCAACCTGTTAATAGGGCGTCTGCTCCACTGCTACAAATGCCAGGAACTAATGGCAGCCCCGTCGTCAGAGCTCTTGTGTATTTGTCCATCCTCCGTTTCTTTGTTGCCATATCGTCGGCGATTGTCCTTCGCTATTACTTCAAGAAGCCTGGCTTCAAAAGCCCTGACTTCTCGCTGCTCTGGGACCGGGTACATTTTTTATTATCTCCATTGTGTTCTCTGACTGTAGTTGGTAGAGTGTGAAGAAACACCATCAGTCACCTTTTTATATGCCATGGACCATACTCGCTTTGCCTACCGTCGCTTTCTGTTGGTAAGTCGCGCTTTCTGTGATATGATCATCGATATTTACGCACGTTACTACAGGGGCATCATATTCTTCATTGTGGCGCTCTTTACGGCTGTATGGCGCACTGGGCTCTCTCCAAACCCACCGGCGTTGGAAGATATGGATCCGCTGGCGCTCATACTGTCCCGACTCATCATCAGCATGATGACTCTCATAGATGCGGCGTGTCTGGTTTGGCTTGTAAAAGTACTGAGGAGGTTCTCCAAGCAGACAAAGGTGATGCCTGCTGCGACGCAGCCCCGAGTCAATTAAAGTCGTACACACCGTCCCATGGGACCTCTCACATTTTAAAGTAACATTTTCGGCATTCCAAACCCTATGTATTTTTCCAGTTTCGCGTATATTTATTCTTAGTGCCCATGTACGATCTACAATTCATATTATGTTCCGCGCACAAGAACATCTTCAAGCTTTTGGCGTCTTTATCAGCTGCCGAACTGGGGACTGGTCAACGTGAGAGATCATCGTCGTTTCATCTTTGACATCAAAACCCACAAGTAGCTGGGGGAAGCATGAACAATGTCAAGGATTATTTCATGATCATATATGGGCATGATTTGGAGATAGCCACGTGTTGTTGATGATTACTATAGCATACGTAGGTGAATGCGGTGATGCTGTGTGTGGGTTGCCATGCTATGCGATGTGGTGTGGTGTAATGTGATACTGTAATGCTACTATGTGGTACTGCAAAGCTTGTTCATATGCGATAAAACTCCCTGCTCAATTGTCGTCTCCCAAAGCTGTGTCCTAACGGTTTCAATCTCTGCCTTCAATTGTTTCTTCCGCTCCGTAGCACGTCGCAGGATGTCAGCCTTCGACGTCTGAGGCCGGTCTGCGGGTCGTAAAATCGCAATTGATGGCGCGGAAATTTGCAACGGGATCGACGATGACATGGAGAAGTTTCCATACTCCGATCGAGCCGCTGTAGGAAGGAGAAGAGGAGGGCGAGCCACCGAATCGCCCGTATCCTTACCCTTACCCTTGCCTTCAGTGGTCACGCTGAAGGTATTCAGACTATCATCTGCGCCACCTTGCCGGAAGTCATAAGCTTGCAAGAACGTATTTCGTAATGCGCGACCCCACATACCTTGGCCTGCTAACCCTTCTCTGCGATATACACGCCCAACTAAACGGTTTTCAAAGACAGACGCCTCCCCAAAGCCAGTGAAGATCTCTGGCATACTCTGGTCCCAGATGGCCGAATTAGGTGTGGAGGGATCTATATCACCGAGCGAGCTCAAAGAAGGCATAGGAGAACCTGCTAGCGACGGGGTGGTTTCCAATGCATTCGCTGGTGTTGTGATTGATGGTTGGGGAATCGAGATCGCGAGGAGAGCTGGGTCGATTGCAAGATCTTGCGGGGTGAAGAACGGCGTGGTGTTTTGTGTTGTAGGAGAGACAGAGGGCACCGTATGTGCGATCGCTGTGGTCGACGAGGTGGACTCTGCGCCAAAAATGCTACCAAAGTCATAAGATCCCGGGTCAACAGGGCTTGGATCAGTCTGATCAAAATCGAAGAAGCCAAAGTCGTCGTTGGCAGGGGTAGAGGTTGAGGTCGACGCGTCAGATTGAGACTGAGGCGGGAGTCCCCACATGTTGTGGGTAGATGAGAAATCCTGTGCAGGCATGGGAAACGTCTGGAGAATGTTCATCCAGTTGTCAAAGAGGCCCTGGTCAAGGCCCTCTGGGTTCGGGCTGCCGCTTGTCGCTGATGAATCGGGCTCGACAATATCAACTCCTATGATGGCGTTGTTGGAAGACGATGTACGGCTGCTCAGGTCCGTGTTTTGATTAGGCGTAGCCGCGAGGAGAGAAGAGATCAACTGATCGAAGGGAGTGGATGACTGAGGGCCAGAAGTACTGCTTGTCGAAGGAGGTATAGGTCGACAAGATGGAGTAGTCGAAACTATCGCAGGAGTAGTTTTTTTATTGCCGTTGCTTGCGTCCGTGAGGACAGCCTGAACTTGAGCTCTGGCAGCAGCAGCAGCTTCACCCTGCAAACCGTATGTGACAGTTGAAGGTCGGTAGTGCCCGTACACCTTGGGTTCTTCGGCCTCTTTTAAGCGCGCCGCCTCTCGTATCCTGTCATAGGCTTGTTGCGAGGCCAAGAACTGCTTCTTCGCTTCCTCGTTTTGAAGATATTTTCGTGTTGCCGCCTTTCGAGCGGCGCTCTTGATGAGCGTAACGAGCTGAGAGACCAACTGCTTTCCACGTTGATGCTCCCACGTTGTTCTGTAGGACTCTGGGCCTTGTCCTTCTGGGAAAGGGTAAGGGACGTCCCAATCCACAGCGCCAGCGGGCACATGGTTCAAGCGCCGCTTTTTTTGGGGAGGCATTGAGGAGGGACCGGCAGTGGAAAATGAAGTGGATGCTCCTGGCATCGCCGAACCAGAAGGTTGAAAGGATTGGGGTGTCCTTCTGAAGGAAGTAAGGGGCTTGGGGGTAGGAGGATTCAGGGCCTGCGGTCCTCCTCCTGCAGCGATGAGGCGGAGAAGACTCTCAAGGACGGGAAAAATGTCCTTCTGACCAATGAGCATAGCAACAACGTCCTGCGTAGAAGGGGTCGGCAAGAGACTGGCGGCTATTTCCATCTGTTTCGGGTAGGGCTGGCGAAAATTGGACAAACGAGGGGGAGCCGGTTGCTCCTCGTCGTCGATGACGATGGGGTTTGAAATGACGGTACCACGAGAGCGCCGATTTGTTGACAGATGAGCAGGCTTGACACCACCGACCAACCCTGCGGTGCCGAGAAGAGCAGACTGATTTCGCAAGAAGTTCGCAGGAACCGGACCAGAAGGATCTGGCAAGGGTATTTCGGGGGGAGGTGGCCGTGGGGTAGATTCCTTGGACTGTGCTTTCTTAATCTTTTTCTTGGGTCTGCCACTAGGGCCAGCGGAGGATGCGCGACTGGACGAAGTAGGGGTGGGCGTGTTGGAGGGTATCGCGGTGGATCGTAGGGCCGGAGGCCATTGAGGAAGCTCGGTTAGAGCATAACTCAACGACAAGGCTAACGGAGTGACTGGAAGTTCAGAATAATGATGGGACCCAGGAAGTGCAATGGTCCCCACATTTTGTGTAGAATTACTCGCACTGGGTAGTGCCAAGGCCGGCGATGGTGACCTACCTCTGACGGGCGAAGACGGAGGTGATCCAAAGAGTGAATCTTGGTCCTCCTCTTGATCTACCGACATGGCATCGCATTGCATCGCACTTTGCATGGGGGTGAATGGTTCGGCTTCGTCTGCAGGATCAGAATAAAACAATGCACCTTTTCAGCGCGTGTACAATATGGGCTCCCCAGCGGGTTGAACGTTGCCAGTATGTTGCAAGGATGAGATTAGGGCTGGTGGTAGGTTGTGTTCCAAGAGTTTCTGTCTGACAGTTATTACGTTCCTTAACGCAGCAACAAAAATACTGAGCCTACTGAGGAACTGGTGACCCCTTCAGGGATTTATTTCTCTCGCCTTAGGGCCCGAGATGAATCCCTGATGAGTGTGCTTTCGGCGGGATGGAAGATGGTGGGGTGGTGGTGTGGTGAAAAGTTGAGAACCGATATTATAAACAGGTCCACACAAAAACACGCGCTGAGTCACGTTCGGTCACAGCATTCCAGCCTCGACTTGACCTCCGAGTCAACCGAACGGTTCCGTCACTTGACGGCGAAGATTATACTGAAGCCAAGTGCAGTCTTCGCGAAGAAAGGGAGTGTGGAGTGACTGCGTGTAGTACGTACGTGATATCCTGCGATCAGATTGCAGTAAAATAACCCGAACTCATTAGATTTTACTATGCCTCCATTGCCTGTTCAGCAACTCGTAGACTGCTCTCGTCAAAATCTGATACCCGATATACGAGATATTTGCGAGTGGGAATCTGGTCTGAAAGATCTGCGAAGTCAATTGCTACCCAGGATCGCAGAGGCACAGTCCATTTTATCAGAGCTTCTCGCAGAACAAGCTCTCGTGGATAAATCCTACCAGACATGCCGGTCCCTTCTTGCACCCATACGCAAACTAGCTCCAGAACTGCTGAGTTACATATTTCTACTGTGCCTTCCAAAAGAGGATTTTGTGTCACCGGCGCGGTATAAAGCGCCCCTCCTCTTCCTCAGTGTATGTTGCGTTTGGAGAAATGTCGCTCTAACGACTACCGAGTTGTGGTCAAGCCTCCGCATAACTCACCTTGTTCCGAGGATTTCACGGGGCATGAGTAAACGAGAAGCTGGCAGATTGCGCTCTGATTGCATGGAAGCTTGGTTCAAGCGTGCAGGCTGCCTCCCGCTTTCCATGTCAATGGGCTGTTTACCCGCGACGGATGTCCTCGACGGCCTGATCAAGTACTCCTCACATTGTCGCCACCTTAACATCGAGACCGCCAAGCCGCCTGGGATAATTCAGATACCTGCACTTATACAATTCAGCAAACTTGAAACGTTATACGTTACGATCCACAAAGGAGGACAAGCGGCATTGCTGGTCACTCCGTCGTCTTTTCCGAAGCTCCTTGGTGTACGGTGGGAGGATTGGACTGACTACAAGACCAGGGTAATCCAGCCGCTCCCCGAATTGCCCTGGGAGTCCCTCAGACGTCTTACATTGGCTTATGGAGGTTCAGACAAACTGGAGCTACGAGAAATTCTGAATTGTTTATCCCAATGCAACTCGCTCGAGTATGCCGAGATAAGGATGAATCGTTGCAGCGCCACTCCCCGACTACCGGTCCTACTTCCCAAGCTCGTGACGCTTGTCCTGGACCTCCACGTCGGCCGCTTAGAAATTGTTAACTTCCTAATTGCCCCAAATCTCCGCGAGCTCACTCTCTGTCGCGGTGTTCTCAACATACAGGACCTTACATCCTTCGTCGACCGATCGATGTTCACACTCCACACCCTGACCATGCGAAGAATCTTCTTTTCAAATGATTCAACGACATCGTTGAGTGAGTGTCTTTTACTCCTAGGCAACTCACTGGAGTCCCTTTGCATCGTTCACTCCGACCCCATTCTCTCCATAACACACCTTGGATCTCTGACTCGCACACCCGGCACACAGTATCTGTGCCCTCAACTTCGGGAACTGCAGCTGATAGGATGTGTCGCCCCAAAACTGGGAGCCTTAGCGACGATGATTCGATCCAGGTTATCTGCCATTATGCAGTCATCAGACTTCGAGCCCAATTTAAGCTCCCTGCGGATCGCCGAATTCGAGCTTGATCTACCTGTGCTGGAGACCTTCAGAAGATTTGGATTGAATATAATTGTCACAGAGGTCAAGAACCCTCTCGCAGTTGACCTTTGAAAGGTCTTGGTGGTTGGCTTCGGATTGTAGATCAACTCATCCGATGGCCCTTGTCATACCTTAGCGTAATAGAGATAACGTGCCCTTACCTACATACCTCAACGGTTCAGTGTGCTAAACCCAGGCCCTAGGTACTGTAGTCAGAATAAAAGAGCGACTGTAAACGATACATATATACAAAACTGAGATACAAATATACAAAATCCCTTCAATGCATTGGGAACCTCCCTGGGACGCCGCCTTGCATTGGCATAGCCGGCATGCCTCCACCAATGGCGCCTCCCATGCCTCCTCCACCCATGCTACCAATACCACCACCACCCATACCCATGCTACCTCCTATGCCACCACCACCCATGCCCATCCCGCCTCCCATCCCGCCACCACCTATACCCATCCCGCCCATGCCACCTCCCATACCGCCTCCCATGCCACCGCCTCCCATGCCACCGCCTCCCATCCCGCCGCCTCCCAGGCCCATCCCGCCCATGCCACCGCCTCCCATACCTCCTCCCATTGGGCTTCCCATAGCGCCACCTCCCATGGCACCACCTCCCATTCCACTCCCACTCATTCCCGCACCTCCCATCCCCATACTTCGCATTTCACCCATTGGATGCCCTCCCATTGGAAGACCAGGGTCCATCATACCCATTCCACCCATAGGGTTCATACGCATTGGAGAGGGAGCCTCGTTACCATAAAATTGGTTTGGCGTGACCGTATTGAAGGGAGCACCTCCACCGGGATGCCCTCCTGAATATGACCGAGGCATGGGCGGTGGACCGCCGCGCACACCCATATTTTGAGGTGATCCGGGGTATGGATAGTTACTTGGTGGGCCGTGGTGCTGTCTGTGGTGCATTGGCGAATCGTGTCCCGGTGGCCCCATAGAGTGATGAGAGTTGGGTGGTATGTGGAAATCGCGGTCACTCCGAGGCGTATGGTGTCGAGAATGTGATTGGTGTTGTTGATGGTGCGAAGGCTGGTGTTGTTGTTGCTGCTGCTGCTGCTGCTGCTGTTGTTCCTCTGCGTTTTCTGAGTCTGTCTGTTTTTTGACAGCCTCTAATAGAGGAGTCGGATCGTAATATAGATCGGAGTATTTATCTGTCAAAAACCTGTTGTTTTCGTTTGATAACTAGTGTTAACGGCGAGGTAAATGTAGACATACTGCTGTGTACCAACATCCCACTGCGGGCCTCTCTCAGCACGAGCGGTGATCAACAAGGAATTCCATTCTGAAGCGCTTTCCTATAAATCTGAATTAAATGTCGAAGTCAATGTTTTGGCGGGAAATGCACGTACTACAGCCTGTGCCACTTCTGGACTGGGTTGATATATTTCTGCTCTGATATGCTTGATACGAGCAAGATTCTTTATCTCTGCGCCAAGTTTCGCGCCGACACGTTGTGCATTGTGCCGCGGGACTTTGAGCTTGATGACCTTCACTGGTCTGCCGGGGGCCATGCCAGTGTCGGTGGACCACTGTCACTGGTTAGGAGTGAGTTTGTAAGCACGTGCCATATCGAACAAGATGTCGCGGTTTGACTTGGACGCGTCTTTTCCCACCCACCTCGACATCTTCACCATCACAGACTTGTTCATGGCTCGTGGAGGGACACCTCTAGGCTTTGGTGCTCCATCTTTGGAAGCCTCCAACCAGGGACAGATTGACGACTTGGTACAGAGAAATCGGACTCTCGAACACACACACAAGAAACTACTTGAACAGATTGCACTAGAGAAGGCGAAGGCCAATGGGGCTACTGCTGAACTCCAAACGCAGTGGAAACTTGAAAAAACTGAATGGCGTCAGGGCTGTGACGTGCTACAGTCTTGCCACCGTGTTGTTCAGCTCCGGAATATGATGCAGCTTGGACAAGAGCGCATGAACATTCTCAAGGAGCAGGATGTCACCAGAAAGGAGAAACTCTTGCGGCTTCAACGAGACTTCAGAATTACTATGTTTCAGGCGAGGGAGGCGGAGCTAGAGGATAGGATCCGCGAATTAGAGGAGGATCGCGAGGCGATTATCGTTGGCTTGGAGGAAGGCGAGGGGCAACACGACCAACGAATTGCCGAGTTTGTTGCTGTGATACACGCCAAAGACGAAGAAATTGCCGTTTCTGAGCAAGCGAAGGAGGAAGTTGAAGTACGTTTATTCGTTTGAATAGCATGGTTTAGCTATAATCTTTGCAATAGGATGTGCTCGCCAAACTGCGTGAAGCCCATGCCCGGCTTCAAGGCGATGGCGAGCAACTGTTGAGCCAGCTCGAGCGAGTCACGCTCCAACGGGATGGCGCTATTACCGCTCGCGATGAATTGAAGAGCAGTAACGAAGAGCTAACCCGGGCCAAAGCTGAGCTCCTCCGTCAAATAGAAAAATGGCAATCATTAGAGACCAAAGGCGGCGCCGAAGTTGAAACCGAACGGAAGAAGCGAGTGGAACTCGAGATCCAGGTGCGGGACCTCCAAGCACAACTGGGATCAGCGGAAGAGCACGAAAAGCTATTACGGAAGGAGAAGCGCAAAGTTGAGAAACTCAAGGAGAACCTTGGAGAATGGCAGGTAGTTTATGCGTTCCTACTATTTGCGTTTGAACTTCTATCTAACATCAACGCGATGTAGGCTGCCTCCGAAAAGCACGGCGAGGAGATAGAAGCTGCTAGCTCACAGCTTGCAAAAGCCGAACGGAAAATAGCGAAACTCGAGGCGGCCTTGGCGGCTGAACGTGAACGAGCTCGATCTCCGTCTCCTCAACAGGTACAGCTCATGTTCATATTCAAAGCCTCTACGACTAACAGGAGGGTGCGCTCTGCTTTTGCAGTCTGCTGACGAACAAGATCCCGCTCCACAACTCAAGCCTCGCTCTCGACGCGCGCAAAATACACCCTCATCCAAATTGCACGCCACAGAGGCAAACGCTGGGGCAGGCCCATCAGAGACAAATAAAGAAGAGACGGAGAAAGTTGTTAAGAAAAGGAAGCGTAAAGCGGCTGAAAGCGATGTGGAAGAAATCTCTCCGCCCATACGTAAGGTTTCACCCGTTCCTGACAGCAACGGCAAGGAACTGCCACAAAAATCCAAATCAAACGGCAAAGGCAAGGCCATGGCCATGGCGGTGCCGGATGAAGAGGTTGAAACAGCATCCTCACAGGAGCCACGGAAAGCCCATCGCAAAAATAAAAACAAAGCGGCAAATGACGAAGAACAACCTAACGATGACATGGATGTGGTAGATTCTACTCTTCCGACAGAGCCGAAAAAAGCGCCTCCTAGCGAGCCGCGCGTAGCGAAAAGTGCTACGAAGGCACAGCGTAAACCACCATCTCGTATGAGGAGCGCTAGTGCCCAGCCTGTCCGAGAGTCGAAGCAAACTTCGGATACCGAAAATGAGCCAGCCAAGAAGAAGCGACGAAAAATCAACATTTTCCCATCTCAAGCCGAGCCCTTCAGTTTTGAGGCCATCGTCAGTCGCTTTTTTTCTTTCTACAGCCGATAGCTGAGCGTTTTATTCCTGGTAGGCGGGAGGTAATTCCGGCCTGAACATTCCGACAATTCTATCGCCCGTCAAAGAGTCCGAAAATGTTCCAAGCAGATCTATGTCTGGCAGTGTGATTGGGACTATAGGCTCGATGTTGAAAAATAGCTTCACGTCCCGACGATAGTCCTATCTATCCAAGCAGTTACGACTCTTTATATGTATCTTTTTATTGGGCCGACGACATACGTATACAGGGATTCTGGTCTCGAAACGGGTGCCAACATAGAATTTATCACAACTGGAACGCAAAAACTAGGGCTAGGATCGAAATTCCCTTCGTTCCTCTGGATGCACTAGCACCTCCCAAGGGCTCAGGGCTCTTCTTTGGTTGAAGAAGCCTTCTCGTCAGAGAGGCGGTCCTCATTGTCGACTAACAATCCAAGGCGGCGATAGATTGCTTCCTGCCGTTGCTGGTCGGCAATGGCTAAGCCTTTGGAACTACCGAATACATCGTCCATCTCCTCCAGGCTGAGTCCTGAAAATAAAAGGCTTGGTCAAAGAGCATAAGCATGGGAGGCATCTAATACCGACCTTTGGTCTCTGGGACCTGATGAGACTATCAGTACCGAGGGAAACGTGCCCCTTAACAGAATCACTCACAAAGAACAAGACGAAAAGTCCGCCAAGGAGGGAGAAGGTCTTGGAGTAGCCGTCAGCAACGAGCAAATTTGAAGAGATCAAGATTAGACTCACCCCGAAGAACACAAAAGTCCCGAAGCCTAGTTTCTCCTGCATGATGGGCGTAACCTCACCGACTGTTTTCACGAAAGTCAGAATATTCAAACCTCAATAAAGCGCATGGCTCACCGATGAAGTTGTTCATCTGGAGAAACGAATATGAATCAGTTGTCTCGGGAGAAGAGGTAGGTGGCGTACCCAGTTGGATGAGGCTGCGATGGAAAGTCCCTTGCCACGAACACTTAGGGGCCATATCTACATAAACCGTCAGCATCTATATGAACCATATCAGTTTCCAAATACCTCGGCGACCAAAATCCACGCGCAGGGTCCTTCACATTAAGCAAGTAAGTCATACCGAAAGATAGATATCTGTATTTATGCTCCTTACCCCAGCTATACCCGAAGCCTTGACGTGCATTAGTCTCGGCCCTTCCACCAGCCTTATGAGTTTCTCACCAATGGCAAAAATCCAAACGAAAGAGCAGGCAACCCAACCAGCGGCTGGTGAGCGTGATTATCAGCATGGGCATCTCAAAGTTGAACGAAGAATGGCACTCACCGACGTGACTGTAACACAGGTAAGTTGATCTTAGTCAGAGGCATGGACGGTGTATTTAGATATAAACAATACCTCGCCCAAGTATTGTGATAAACCCCAGTCAGGGCCGCAACAATGATGTGGCATCTGTTGGTGGTCCCTGCTCAGTTGGGATGGTATAATGAGAAGCAAGATTGCTCACGCCGCCATTAGGAAGGCTCCGGAAATCAGAACCGGTTTGCGACCTAGCTGGTCCACCCAAAGCACTGCGGGGATAGTTGCCAAAAACATGCTGATGCCCACTACGCCCGTAGCCAAAAGGGATACCGAATTTCCCGTGAGACCGAGAGATTGGAAGATGCTCGGGGCATAGTACAGAATTGCGTTGACACCAGCTATTGCAATATGAGTAGCCGTCAAACTAGAGAAGGGGCGAACTGACTCCACTGCTGAAAGAACATCGTTCTGACATCATTCTTAGCTGGGGTATGTGTTGTTGCAATAGGGCAGAACTTACAAGGATCCAACAGCGACACGATAAAAAAGATCTGTTTGACGGTGACACCACAGGGAGACTTGATAGTGAAACAATAACTCACTTCGGTTGGTTAATAAGCTCAAGTAATCGTAGAACCCAAGTTTGAAGTTGGAAGAGAAGCTTCCATCTTGGTATTGCGGGAAATTTGCCTCAGAGGTTTCCTTCTCAAAGATGTATTGAGCACGAATTTCCCTGAGTTCACGCTTCAGTGGGAGCAGTGCGAACAGATAGCTTGAATGACATACAAAAATTCAATTTGGACGAGATCGGAATCAGGGGGAAGGCCTCGGGCACTACTGAGAACGGCGAGGGCTTCATCATCTCGGCCCTCGTTGACCAACCATCTGTTTCGAGTTGGTGAGGTTTGTGTCATTGGCCATATTCCATACATACCTGGGAGAAAACGGCATGAACAAAATGCCGACCCCGAGAATGACAGCAGGGACAAGTTGGAGAGCAAGTGGCAAGCGCCAGGCAGCTTCCTTTTGGCTGTCTCCCGTTCCGCCAATATAGTTTGTACCTGATGGGATATAAGCCCATGAAACCAGGAGTTTGCAGCAACAACATCACCATAGTCAATCCAGAAGGAGATCATGATTCCAAAGGTGATTGCCAGTTGCTGGAGTGCGACAAGACTTCCGCGAACCTCAGGTGGTGCGATTTCAGCGTTGTATAGCGGAACAGCCATGCTGAGAGATCCAACACCGAGACCTGTTACAAAGCGACCTGTGGGTCCAATTGTTCAGTTCAGATGTATCGGAAAGCAACGTGGGTACGCGACGCGCCTCCGTAGATGGATGAAGGGGCCATGGCAGCTGTCTGGACAACGACTCCGACACAAAATACTATGACGGCTGAATATTTTGAAGATCAGAACCTACGCCAGAATCACCAGAATACAAAAGGGTTCTAACCAAGAACAATAGTATACTTTCTGGACAGCTTGTCGGCTAGGTAGCCTGCGGTGGAAGGTTGGTTAGAGCCCATAAAGGTGCCTTCATAATACACCTCTCACCTGTCATTAAAACACCTGCCCAAGCACCAAGTTCGAGAATGGCAACGAGCCACCCTTTTGTACCAGAATGTCCGACGGCTGAGGCCATACGTTGCTCGAAGGAGTGCATACTAGAGCAGGGTGAGCATATCAGGAGCATTAATTGGTCCTGTAAACTCACGCGAGAACTCCTGAGAAAACGCCCTACAAAAGATAAAATTAGGGAGGGCAATTTCGTCATCCATGCTACTTACTTGATTGTAACCTGGATTGAAGGAGTCGGGGTGTGGGCAGGGAGGGAATTCTACAGAGACGCACCATATAAACTTTTAAGATCAAAGTGAGCGTTGAGTCCTGAAAAACAGATACAGAGAAGATACGCACAGGCCACCGAGTGATGCGAATACTGCGATCGCAAAGATTCTGCGGTTATGGACCAAGCCTGCCTATGCTCAAAGCTCTTTAGATCTGGGGAAGGATGGTAGTGGGGTAAGAGGAAGCACCCATCCTGATTTTCCGGCGAGGGACCTGCGACGAGTCGCGGTCAATTGGTTACCTCCAAGATCAACGCCTCCAGCCATGGTTGTCCCTCAAAAATTGGCTCGGAGTCAAGTTGGAAGAGGTTGCGAATTTATCGGCCATTGATAGGCCTTCTATTATATATCCCACACGAGACCAACATTGGGACAAGTCTTCGTCATGTGTGCAAGATATGTTTTTCCGAATCTTCGAAGCGAGGATTGAATGGGGTACGAGAAGCCCAATCGCAGGTGGTTTCAAGCTGAATCGACGGCCCGACTTGTCGGTGGCGACATTGATGGGGAAGGAAACTCTATGTACTTCCTCCTCCATATGTACATCTCTAGAAGCACACATGCCGAATGTTTTCGTTTGTCATGGAATGATGGCAAGCCACGATGGATTGAGAGTTTTTGGCGCTGCCGAAGCACTTTGGGGCCGGCGAATTGTTTGAAAACAGAGTTAATAGGGTACCGATTCAGACCATTGAGCTTAAAATGAGCCTGAACACTTACTTCCTACGGGAAGATCGAGGAGTGATTGAGCCGATGTGGCCCACATGAATTTTGAGACCTGGAAGGTGAAGTACATCTGTAGGAGGAAGTACCAGTCCACTTTCTGCTGCGACTTGTGGGCGAAGGTGAGGCAACAGCGCTCAAGCGCTCAAGCTTCAAGTTGCGTGTAACCTGCAAAGTCGGTGTTGGCTCAAAGGGTACAGTAGTAAGGCTTTGTTTGAATACTTATGAGGTCTGCAAGAATTCGCCACTGATACTTTCAGGTAAGATAACATTGTAATTCAAAAATGTACAGTACAGAATGCCAAATGTTGCCGTCATCATGAAACTCCTTTCAACGTAGAACCCATCGTGATCAGAGCGATTAAAGAGGCGTTTTTGGTCTTGACCATCACGAAAAAGAATGATACACCATTTCCACGTCCCATTGACAAGCAAAACGCGAGCATAAAACGAGGTGGTGTAGTGATGGTTGATAGGAGAAGAAAAAATTCAACTGGCTATATATGTAAAGCCCGGAAATATCCGCTTGGTTCCAACTTGCCGATCAGCCGACGTTGACATCATGTTCGAGGGCACCGTGCCATGGTGGTTGGCCGAATAGCAAAAGGTTGGTCATACATAGTCTAAACAACTGCTGGCAAGTTCACCCTTTCACGAAACAACCTCTGTCTCTTGTCCCGCGTCCTCCTGCTCCAGCACTTTGTAAATGGGTGCATCACTTTCCAAAAATATCAAGGAATGGATTCTTGAGTCTCCTGCTGCATTGCCTCGAATGCGGCTTGGCCCAGATAGCCCCCACAATCCCTTGATGGTGCGCAGACAGCATCTCTGCAAATATACTCCCTGAGGACTCAGATGACCCTTCTCAAGCTCCAATTCTTTACTTGGGATGCTAAGCATGACAGGATGAGCTGGTGGCAACACCTAGAAGCCGAACTTCCAACACTCGCTGAGATGGGATTTACTCAAATCTGGTTACCCCCTCCAAACAAAGCTGCGGAGAATGTGACCGACCTTCTCTCCTTTGTCTTTGTGTGAAAGCTCACAAAATGGCTCGTTTTTAGGATGGGCGTGGTTACGATGCTTATGACTTGGTAGAGCTTTGTTTAACTCCAAATTGCAATTAATCAAACTTATTTGCAGTGGGACCTTGGAGAGTTCAAGCAAAAAGGCACCGTCGAAACACGGTGGGGAACCAGGGATGAGCTTCTTTCTGCGTGCAATATTGCAAAGGAGTGTGGTATTGACATTCTTATTGACGCGGTGTTGAATGTACGTTTGTCCCAATCTTACTTTAACCTGATCGCCAACGTGCCTTCAAGCACAAAATTGGCGCCGATAGAGTGGAGCCTTTCCCCGCTGTTCCAGTTGACGCCCAGAACCGGCTCAAAGACGCTGGCCCAGAGAGGGAAATCGAAGTATGTCACGCCTTTTTCCCCACCAAACTTCCCAGAGGTTAAATCTACAGGGGTGGACCGCCTATGATTTCCCAGGTCGTGGAGAGAAGGTGTGAACCTTTTGGAGAGTGCGACCGCTGACCGTGATTAATATCTGGCTTACAGTACAGTAAACTCAAATGGTCCCAGGAACATTTCACAGGTATTTGACACGGCCGTTGTAGTGTTTGATGGTTAATATCCGTCCTTTGTGTTGGGGTCGACTGGGATCACAAAAGGCAAGAAAGAGGGATTTATCGTATCACAGGACCGGGGCACAAGGGCTGGTCTCGTCGAGTTGATCGTGAACTTGGAAATTACGATTACTTGCTGGGCGTAGATGTGAGTCCCACTAATACCTTGACGTTCCATACTCATGCCCATCATGATGTCAGATCGACCATCGTCATCCTGACGTCCAAGAGGACTTTTTAAACTGGGGACCATGGATCCTGGAGGTAGGACGGCTTAATTGCGGTTGCAGTATTCTCGCGTCTTAGATTATTCTAGACCACCGGTTCCACGGGATTTCGCCTGGATGCAATCAAACACATAGATCGACGATTCCTTCTCAACTTTGTAAATCATTTCGTTATCCATTTCCCACCGTATTACTTATTTGTGGGCGAATGTGCAGATACAGTCGACTCGCCAAAGGTCGGGTAACGAGAAGATGTTTGCAGTTTGTACGCTTATCGCTTCATTCTCTCGACGTCGCTGACAGAATACTTCAGCAGAATATTGGTCCGGGAAGTGCGTACTTTGTTCAAATTATCAATCTTACCTCAAGCAGAAATCTTAAGCTTGAAAATGATACTGCCCTACATTCGGGCACTTAAAGGCGAAGTAAGAAGTTGATTTCTCGTTCTGCTTCAACCATTGACATAGACTTCTAGACTTCGTTCTTCGATGTGCCCTTGCATATGAACTTCCATCATGCCAGTAAACATGGGTCTAAATTTGATCTTCGACGTCTTTTGAAGGATACCATTGTCAATACCAAACCAGGAGATGCCGTCACTTTTGTGGACAATCATGAGTAGGTCCAAAAGTTCTTCAAAGATTCGTACTGAGCGATCCACATTCTATCTTCCAGCACGGTGAGTGTTCTCCGATTTAAGCACAGCTGTGAATTCCTGACATAACGTGACTTGTTTGCGAAAGGTCGTGGGTCAGAGCCTAGAGAGTTGGGTAAGACTATTGCCAAATTGTCCACCTGAGAGTGAAATAATTAAGAATGCTAGGTCGACCGTAACTTCAAACTTCAAGCCTATGCAATTATCCTTTTGCGTGGACATGGGTACCCGTGAGTCGTCGCTACTGACGAACCTGTCAACGGGCTTATTCCTTCAGTTGCGTATTTTATGGCGATCTTTACCCAACCCAAGAGTGTTATGACAAGATCGTTGGGCCCAGCTTAATTCTACTGATTGAGGCGCGGAGAAAGTTCGCGTATGGACAAACTCGAGACTACCCCGCCCAAAGTAACTGCATTGGGTTTGTCAGGACGGGTGATGCGGCTCATCCTGGATGCGCAGTCGTGATCAGCAATAAGAACAGGTGAGCGTCACTGTTTTGGACCCCGTCATCTCGTGCCTTATTTATGTTTGACGCAGCTCCGAAAGCGCACATGAACTTCGAATGAATGTCGGAATTGTGAGTTTGTGCGTTTTGTGCCTGTTAGTGCGCTACAACTTCGGCAGAAATACGCAGGCACAGTCTTCCAGAGCTTTCTGCAGAGCCATGGTCGGGTTGAAATCGACAAAGAGGGGTGGGGGACGTTTTCCTGCTTTGCAAACCAGGTCCAGGTGTGGGTACCATTAGAAGGCACTCAAACGGAAGTTACATTCTTGTCGTAACAAGAATGTAATCCCAAGACTAATGACACAAGATTACAACAACAAAAACGCGTGGATAGTAGAAATACATCTGATTTTATGTTATATAAAGTAAAAGATTATAACACTTGTGGCATTATCGAGAAATCCGTCGTTACACGGTCAGAATATGGTCGGAGCCGCATTTCGTGGAACTCGATTTTTTTTTCATTATGAATGTGTGATTGTGAAGGCCGTCGTTCGACTTCGATGATGGCGCCCCGACTTTCCATGGTCATAGTCGCCGCCTCCCCACCCATGGCTAAAAGGTCTTGTGTGGGCTGTTCTCCGTCAAACAGAATGGACGTCTCCTCCAGCGTACGACCTGAACATTGTGTTAGGATATGCAATCAAGAATAATAGTATCCTTGAACGGACCTCTGGTTTCGACGATGAAGGTGACGATAAACACGAGCTCAATAATCAGCCAGCCACAATACACGAGGTAGTACCACCATCCAATAGCGTCGATGGCTACGGGGTTGATGAACTGATTGAAAGCAACGGTAAGCATGACTGTCAAGTTCTGATGAGAGGGCATGTCAGTCAACAGACAAGAGAAAAGGTAATAGAGTTATGTACCATGACTGAGAAGCCCTTTGCTCTTATCCTATACGGAAGAATTTCCAAAGTGTAGGCTACGACCATTGGTGTATAGGCAATGTCGTAAAAGAAGTAGAAAATGAAAATGAGTGGTATTGTGGTTTTGGCGGCTGCAGTGTTGTTGAAGTTGATATACAGGGCGTTCGTTACAGTCCAAGCACCAAAGGCTGAAATTCGCAGGTCAGGTCTGAGTCGGAGGGGACAAAAAATCACGCCACATACTAACGAGCATCCCTGTAGAAATGGTCAGACAAGTGAAACAGCCTGAGGAATATCGAAAACATACCAGTGTTAGAGGCTATAAATAGTTTTCGTCGACCCGCCCAGTCAACCAAGAAAGATGCCATGATAGCGACGAAGAAGTTAAAGATCTGGACGAAAGTTGTTCAGTAACACGATAGGATGCGCGCAGTGAGGTGTTTACCTGTAAGCCGCCATTGATGTACGCCTGTGAGATTCCCGATATTTAGCACTGATTTGAGAGAAAGAGCAAGACGATAATGACCTTGGTTTCTGTGGCCGTGATACCAACGCCTTCCAGAATGAGGTTGATGTAGTACGAGACCAGACCGTTCCCGCTGTTTGAAGGTTGGTTAAATAGCTAGTAAATACAAGGTCGACCCGCCCTTACCTCCACTGCGAGAACAGAGCGATGGCAATAATGAGCCTCATGCGTTTCCGGTTTCCAGGCGTAGAGAAGAGCGATTTGTATGAGGTGCTTGCATTGATCTCCTCTTCCATACGAATCGCGTGTCTAATTTGAGCCAACTCAAAAACGACGAGTGGATCACGTTCATCTCTGCTGTTGGCATGATATTTGGCGAGAACTGCAGCAGCTTTTCCTTCCTATTATGACGCGAGGCAATGTGAGTAATACGGCTTCGATCCTTGAGGGTGACAACACGTACGAAGCCCTTGGAAACCAAGAAGCGCGGACTCTCTGGGACGAACCTAGAAATTACTGAGGACGGTTATGGTAATCAAGGGAGACGCAACTTACCAGATGAGGAGAACTTGCAGCAAAGGAAGGAATGCCTGGACAAGACTTGGTATGCGGAACGACCAAATGCTGTTCGCGGCCTGGTCAAATGCGCCGAAACAAACCTACAATAATCTATAAGCAGGCATTCCCCGAAGATTGAGACAGGCGAACATACCCAGGCGGAGATGATACTCCCTAGATACCAACTGGAGTTGTACAAAGATGTGATTTTTCCTCGCTAGATGCATATAAGATATCGGACGTATGAGTTCATAGAGCGGACAAACTTGTGTTGGATATGAGAGCTCAATCAACAGAAGAGGGCCCGAATTTAAGCAGAACTGGAGGCCAAACCCAACTGAAAGCGACAGAAGATGAGCGGGGCGTAGAGTGCTTATGCTGAACACGTACTGATGACTCTTGATGCAATGAATACAGAAACATTTTGTGCTGAAGTCTGGACAGCAACGCCAGCCAACATGATCAAGGAACCAAGGAATAGGGTGGCTCTACGGCCTACGCCATCCGATATAAAGGGCGCGATAGGTAAACTCTGTGATGAATAGATTCGTTAACGCGTCATGCCAACACATAGAAAGAAACGGCGACTTACGACTAGGCCGCCTATGCTTTGCGCCGCATTGATCAAGCCTTTGAATATAGGGGTAAGTACGGCGCATCAGTAACACTATAGCAACCAACCTAACATTTTCCCCGTTGGATGGCCAAAGTAGTCCTGCCATGCCGGGATAATTTGGAGGCCTGTGATCAAAATGAGATCAGTCGACACGTTGATTGGGTGGGCGCGTGACCTCGCGACACATACCATTTACCACCGACGAGTCGAGACCGTTGACGACCGATGAGAGCAATGGGAGGATGAGCCACAGGTTCAGAATGAGGATTCCTGGGGGGGGACATGAGATGGATGCTGCGCCTTACAACGATCCATGCAGTGGACATACCTCGGTTTTGCCACCATGGTCCAGTGTGGATGAAGTCTACGACTGTCCATTCAGGGGGCGCCATCGCATAAATAGGGTGTCAGTCCGGAGGGCTCTAAGCCAGTGGTACGACAGGGACAGGGCGCAGTGCGGGGGTTCGAGGTTGTAAGGTTGGGATCCACTCGAAGCACCTTGAAATATTCTCCAAGATATAATATTCCATTGAAGGTCCCGTGTCCAGATGACCTTGACCCTGATGGTACCCCTACATCATAGGGGGATTTGACTCGGTCGGTTTATTGGCCATCAAAGGGCCGAAATAGCACTTCGACATCGCGATGAGTGCGACCTATTTATTATCGTGGCTGACTGGATCATTCCTGAACACTTGCCTCGAGAGTTGAACACAACTGTAACGTAGAGCTCATAGCAGACAGCGAGAGGAAGTGAAGGGTAGAGAGGGGCGTCGGGTATTCTTCGCAGGAGTGTGCGAGAAATGCGGATAAATATTCCCCGCGTCATCCCTGTGTGGGGTATTTGCGGGATCAGCCGATTAGATCAGTTATCGAAAGGATCTTTGATACAGCCGCAACCAGGGCAAGTGGCAGTCAAGTGGCGCGCATCCAGAGACCTGGAGAAAAATACCCATGCGACCCTGGATGAACATGTCAATGAACGCGAGGGCACGGAAATAGGCACGTCCTTGCATAAAATAAGCATATTCAAGGGGTTCCTTAGTGGTTTTTCCCGGACGCCTTCTAGAATTTTGTGAAATTGTATGCACTTAACAACAGGGTATTTGGTCGAAACTATCGCTTGTAAGTCGCCTCGTAGTTTCCATTGTTGACTTGATCCCAATTCGTTGGCATCCCACCTCATCAGAAGATATAAATCGGAGGGCCATATGTGAACTTGTCGCTTGAGCGTGCGTGCGGGGATGCGGGCCCGGCGAGGGTGACGGCTGCTTTTTAGCGAGCTTTCGGATGCAAAGCCGAGACAAAATGGACCCCAGCCCCGACCCGACGTGATCCGGAAGCCTTCGAGAAAAATGAATGGGCATGGACGCAGTGGATGCCGGACAGGAGGCCGGACAGGAGGTCTCTGAGGTCCTAGACTCTAGGCGTACATATGACGGCCAGAGTTTGCCACTTCGAGTAAGGGGTATAAGTGTGGGAGGTTATACCGTTGGCTTAGCGCAGTTTGTTGAGAGCATGAACTCAATGAATTGAAGGTCGTGTGAGTGCCTTCAGGAGAAGGACGGCTAAGGACGGATTGAAGAGCTCAGGGCATTTCTGTCAATTACTACGCATCTCCGGAAACACGAAGGGCGGCTAGGAGCGGCCCGCCAGGGGAACCCGCTCTTCAAAAAGAAAGCCGCTCTCTCAACGGCCTCTGTCCCAGAGGTACACACTGCACTTGGTACACTATCTAGATAGATTAGATGAAGCTATCGAAAGGTATATCTGCGCCATCTTTCCCGACAGAGTCAAGGGAACAACCGCTAAGTATGTGTACACTTGCTTCCTGATAATTTTTCAAAAAGTCCAGGAGCAGGTATCCATGGATACTACACAGAATTCAATACAGATGTGTAAGCGAGTAAGAAGTACTGAAAGCCACTCCGTAAGTACAGTGACATCGTAGTAAAGAGCCTCATTAAAACTCAGCATACACATCAGAAGGAAAAGGCGTAGGAGAACGGGAAACGAGCACAATCCAATTAAGAAACGACATGAGGGAAGGTACTTGTTGAAGCGTAGTCAAAACGACAGGTCTGGTATAAACGCGTAGGAAGTGTTACTTGTTCGTTTCAATGTCAGAACATGAAAGCTATGGTCCAAGGTTGCTTTATGCAAAGATCGCAACGGCGGCGGCACCGAGGAAGGCGGCAGCACCAAAGCCAGCAGCCTGAGTGGGGGCAGCGTTGGTGCTGCTGGGCCTAGCGCTGGTGACAGTCAAAGAACTGGCGGAGCTGGGCCTGGGAGTGCTGGGGACCCGGGTTAATATCAGCAGGTACTGTACCATGATAATAGAACTCACGTAGCAGCGGGGGTGGTAGCGGGGGCGGTGGTAGCAGGGGCGGTGGTAGCCGGGATAGCGGGGGTGGTCGGGGTGGTGGTGGTACCGGCGGGGGTGGTGGGAGTAGTGGAACCAGCGGGGCCAGAGGTGGTGTTACCGGCAGTAGTGGGAGCACCAGAAGTGCTGGGGTCCTTGCCTACGCAGTCGGTATTGGCTACACAACGCGATTAATTTATGCGAAGATATGCATTCCAAAGAATACTTACTGCCAGCGTTGATGGCGAAGGCAGCAGACTGGGCGGTATTACCGGTGCTATCACGGAGGGTGAGGCCGATGGAAGTGCCAGCAGCGATGTTCACAATCCAGGTGAGCGAGTTGCCGGAGACCTGGCCGAAGTCATGGAGTGCCTGGGCGCCGGGCTGGTTGCCGGGGAGGATGCTAGATAGAAAATGTCAATATGGGCGCCCGTAGGTCATATAGCGCTGTGCTAACATACCTCTAAAATAACAAACAACGGAACACGTGTCAAATTTTTTTTCCCGAAGTGATCTCAAAGTACGAACCAAGAAGTAGGGCTCTATGTTGAAAAATTGTCAGATACTAGGAGAAAAAATAGGAGGAAAATGACGCACCAGTTCCTCCGGACCAAGTAAGAAGGAGAGGCTGGCAAACGACAGGGTTGGCACTGGAGTAACATGGCGTGATAGTATTAAGTTAAGGGGAACCGAAAAGGAGGACAAGGAGAACGAACGGTGTGTTGATAGTAAGCTGCCCCTGGGCCAATGTGCGGGAAGCTGCGAGGGCAATAGTGGCGAGGGTTGCGAAGAACTTCATGGTCACTGGACGTTGGGAAGAGGAGAGGGAACGTGGGGAAATGTGATAGTAGCAGTTGCCATCATTTTATAAGCCGTTTTTGTTTATCACCAAACATGCCGTAACTTTGATTTCATATATGCCCAAAAATATTGCGCAGTGCGGCTATAATCGTCCTCCTCATCCCCTCTTCCTTCCGCGATCGTACATTCAATACAATTGCCGCTATTTTTACAAGAAGCTATAGTCTGTTCCACTTCGGACCACCTCAAACCCTACGGAAGTCAAATTTTCGTTATCGTGAAATTGTAAGCGAAGAACGTTTCCAAGATATTTTCGTGTGATAGCATCTGTGATGGCTTCTCGTTCGACCATGCTGTCTGCCTCCAAGTTGACTCCAACTTCCAAGTAACGCCCAGCCTACCGCACGCGAACCAGAAGACGCGAAAGAAGGCCGTAATGGTCGCTAACCCACCCAATATTCTCCCCCTCCTCATTCTGCGCCCTCAACCCCATACCGATCCTTCTCGGCGAATCTATAGTGTAGGACTTTCGCCGCTCCACATACAGAAATTTGTCAAGGCGAGCAGGAGGGAAGCTGTTGGTATCTTGTTCGCCCCACGTCCACCCCGATTCAACATGGTCCGGAAACGTCCACGGGTCTTTCAGATTGTGTTGGAATTCAAGGGCGCGACCCTTGTCGTTACCGACAGCATTCATACCGCCCGCGATCACGCCGCCTCGCACATCTTCCTTCTTCCTTAGCAACGATGCCACCACCCCAAGCTGCACCCGCCTCATCGCCTCACCAGGCCTGCCCGGCTCCAGGTGGGTGTTGATCATCCGCAGGACCATATCCTGCGGGTCGTTGGCCTTCGGAGAGCTGACTTTGAGGTCAACGATCAGCGCGCTGCGCCCCACTCTCGAGTAGCCGTAATTCAGAGTGCCGGCATACACAACGACGACGGTGCGAGCGACAAGTGTTACGTTTCCGTATCCGTGTGGCCATTTGCTCGCGGAGATCGGCGTGACGACGAAATGCCTTTTGATCCAATCGTCCTCGAGGAGTTGCGCGAGGGCGTCTTTGTGCACCTCCTGAAGCATGATACAACAAGCTACGGGATCCTGCCCTTCCCCGCATTTGAAGACGTATGTTTCGAGATGGCGAAGAGCTGTCTGCATTCGCCTTTCGGGGTATGGAGTGGTGTGGTCCAGGTTCCACGTTACGAGCTGGATGCTCGACGGGTGGTCCAGCTGCTCTTCATATTTTCGAGCTGACATATGCCTCCATCCGCGTCTCCCCTCGCGATAGCCAAAGACCTTCGTCGCCGTAAGGATGTTTGGCTGATCTTCCTGAAATGTTACTGTAGCCATCCCACAAAATTATGTGATTTGTGTGGAACGTGGGAGTAGGATCGAATGTGTGAGGATGCGAGATAGTCCCTTTGTTATGGCTGGACGCGTGGATATTCCGGTAAATGGTGGTCTGGGGGATCGAAAAATTTGACTTGCGGTTTTAGTTGGTGTTATATGCGAAATAGACGCCGTCACAAGGTCATAGATCGGAGGTGTGGTTTACAGGTCAACACCTTGCTTTATTCTTTGGCAGCCACATTGTGGGTGAGAAAGCGGTTCATAGATGGCAGAAGTTGAACATGAATGATCACGGGGGCTTGGCTTCGCCGACACGAGGCAGAAAAGAGTTAGCTCGTCTCTTCAGATTCCAGTATTGTTCCTTAGACCAACGTAAGGTGTGTCAAAATGCAGTCGCTTAGCGCCCACTGCGGTGGCCCACAGCTTCGGCTGACGTTTAGATTGGCTAGTGTGGTGTGGTGCATATATTTCTAGTCGATGGGGTGTACATGTGCACTATAGCTCAGCCTCTGATCGCGCGATCTTCTCCTTGACTTCCTCAACCTTCTGCTCCGCGAAAGCGGTGAGAATGTTGGCCTTAATCTTGATCTCGTCCAGCTTCGAGGGAGAGAGGCTCCTCTTTTCCAGAATCTTCGCCAAACTATGACGTGAAAGCATTAGCATATGCTTTCATATCCACCCCGATGGGAACGGCTTACCGAGAAGACTCTTTCTGGACGTATGCCTCACTGCTGTTCACCACCTTCTCCATAACGCGGAGATAGTGCTTCGACGCTGCGCCTGCGCTGGCCGCGAGCACGGATGCCTCCTTGAAGATCGAATCTCTGGCCTCCGCCCCAGCAGTAAAGAATTTTGTAGCGAGAGTATCGAATTCAGGCAGACGACCGGCCTGGGGTATGACTCGATTTAGATACGATTCTAGGTCGCGGAATTGTGGCGCTCTTTAACTCACCTGATCAGTCAGACCACCACCAACCGCACGATGGGTTCCGCATTTCTCGTTCAGGAAAGCGACAAAGTCCGCCTCCGTGCGGCCAGCTTCGTAGGCAACGGGCTCCTTGGTGTCCTTGCCGAAGAACTTGATGGTGGGGAAGCCGCTGACATCGTATTTCTGGGTCAACGGTGAATTCTTCTTGTCGTCTCCGTCAACGTTGGCAACAATACACTAAAAACCCAATCAGTCAACTTTGAGCGAAAGATCAAACTGTAATAAGGCTCACGTCACCCTCCGCCTTGAAGGTGGTAGCGACTTTTCGTCCCAAAAATTAATTACAGCTAGACGGAGTACAATTGGAGTTACACACCTGCTTCATAGGCAGGCTTCATGTTCTTGCAGTGTCCGCACCAAGGAGCCTGTCACAAATACGTCAATCGCAGTGGATATTGTAAAGAAGCTACCAACCGTGAAGGATACGAGAACGTTCTTTGATGTATCCTGCCCAAATAGCAGATGTCAGGACGGAGTGCCAAAATGATACCTTTCAACACGTACAAGGGCGACTTCGTCAAAGTTGTAGACATCCAGAATAGTAGTGGCCGGGGGAGGGGGAGGCTTGATATTTGACTTCACCTTGGACTTCTGTGTGATGCTGAGATGACAGAGTTGGTTTAAAGCTGTACAAGAATATGCTGCCAGACGTACAAGGCGGCGAGGCTGTCCAGGTCACGTTCGGACTCATATGGCTCATGGTTTCCCTCCGCATCAAACCATTTGAGAGCTACGAGCGCTTGAGTGTTTAGTTTGAATGGTAGAGTGGCAACACATACTCGGGAATCCCGTAATCCCGTATTTCTTGCCAAGGGCCTTGTCAGCGTCCGCGTCGACTTTCGCAATGACAACTTTGTCTTTCGCGCCAACAAAAGCATCCGCAAGCTGTTCGTATATCGGGGCGAGGTTCTAAAAACAATGGTTAGTGGCCAATTGTATATTGGAAACGGTTGTAAGTATGTCACCTTGCAGTGTCCACTGTAAGCAAGAAGGTCAGATGACTTCAATATACTAGGTTAACGGGTGCTTACCACCAAGGCGCGAAGCTAGATAGTAAAAGGGAGAAGATTAGAAGGGGGTTCACAATAAGTGAGTTCTGGTACTGACAATTCCACAAGACCTGGCTTTCCCTTCCCAATGACAGAGTCAAAGTTGTCGGAGGTGAGGTCAAGAACGTTTGACGCGCTGACGCTTGCTACCAGCGCAGCAAGGAAGGGAATGGACAGCAACATGGTGGTGGGAGAGGAGTAATAATCGACTATTCACGCGAAACTTGGACTGACGTGTCGATTGAAATCGTTTGATTGGTCATCTCCGATTCTAGTTCGGTGAGATTAGATAACTTGCCCGAAGCACCTGAACACTGGAGGAGGAGAGCAGAAATATGTCGTACGTCAAGTAGTCTTTGTTTCCATAGTCAGTTTACATTCAAAAAGTAGTTCTTTCCGAGGTTCAGCCCCTCCTATGAAAGTTATGCTGACTGATCGAACCTAAATGGCCCACGTGGCGACAACGATCAGAGAGCGATCTCGGATCCGGTTCCGACAAACTTTTATCGACCATCTTATCATTGACAGAGTCAATGCTTAGAGAGGTTTACTAATTCTTCATTTTACTCAGCAAAAGGGCTTTCTTATATACGCTCACATCCGCGAAGGGCATATCTATACACCACCTAGGACTTGGAGCCTCCGACCCTGAAATGCCTGCCAAAACACCCTACGATGACGAAGAACTAGTGGACGATGAGGTCGACCAAGACGACTCGGAGCACTTCATCACGCAAGACGACATCCTAGAAGAGGTCGCTGACGATGGAGATGAGCCCATGGATGAAGACGATGACGGCGACGACCCCGACGCCGGCACCTCCTCCGACCCATTAGAAAACAACTCGGTCCAGATTTTCCCGGAGCACCGCAAATCGGTCTTCGCTATTGCAGGACATCCCACGCAAGCCCTCGCCGCGTCTGGGGGCGAGGACGACCTTGGCTACGTCTGGGATATCACAGACGGGGAGATCATCGTCAAACTGACAGGCCATATGGACAGCGTTACTTCGATCGCGTGGAGCTCTGACGGCGAGATGGTTTCAACAGGAGGCATGGATGGGAAAATTAGAATATGGCGGAGAGTGGGGACGGAGCATTACAAGACTTGGGAATTTTTGACAGAACTGCAGGGTCCTGATGAAGTCATGGTGTGTATCACGGCTTGCATAATGTTGCTGCATGAGACTGAGTCGACTCGCAGTTCCTTAAATGGCATCCAAAAGGGAACGTTCTCCTTGCTGGATCAAACGATTCGACTGTATGGCTATGGCAATGTATGTCTAGCGATCTTGTTTGTTCTGAACCTAGATCTGACCATTTAAACTAGTACCATCCGGTAACACGATGCAAGTGTTTGCAGGGCACACCGGTCCGGTCAACTGTGGCGAATTTACCCCAGATGGTACGTCAATCCACAACCGCTATTTCACTCCTGTTTGAACCTGGCATCACAGGCAAAAGAATAATTACTGCGTGTGCCGATGGGACCCTGTTATTCTGGGACCCGCGTTCACCGACACCACTTTTCAAACTTACCGCGGCAGATGCGCGGTTTGACCTCGAGGGTGTTACATCATTGAAAGTGAACCCCTCCTCCACCCTGGCCGTGATTGGCGGTGCCGTGGGTGGTGTGCGTGTCGTCAGTCTCAGCAAGGGCGAGGTCGTCGGCACGCTCGGCGGACATACAGAGGGCGAGAGTATCGAGGCCGTTGAGTTTGTGGATATCCCCGGTGCTGGAGCCGGCGCGGGCGTTGCGATCACGGGTGCGACGGATGGGAAGGCGTGTATATGGGATCTAAGCACAATGAGGCTGCGCGCAACACTTGAACACTCGGTATAGTCGCCCATCCTACATCATTTGAGGGCTGCACTAAAATGTGTTTACTTCTTAGGATGCTATCACAAAGCTACTGACGCACCCTGCACCAAAAGGGTACCTCGTCATCAGTGCTTCTGCGGACAAAACTTTGCGTACGTGGGACGCGCGGACAGGCACGCTCTTGCGCGAGCACACAGGACACCGAGCGCCGGTGTTGGACGCGTCGCTTGGGCTGGAGGGCTCAGTCGTGATTAGTGCTGGAGATGATGGATTTTCTCTGGTATTTACAACGGAGGCCGTCGAGGAGGACTAGTTTACTTTCATATCCCCTAGACCAATGTTTTTTGTTCGCCAAATATAACATGTTTCGGCCCTGCTACTTCAGCCCTCAAGTAACATGTCATGCTAGGTGAGTTAAATGTGGATTTGAGATTTCCACGATGAGAATATCTGGGGAACCCGACTGTGAGCCCCGGACATCGGATGACTTCAAGGTGTCCAGTGGCCCAAAGCTAATTCTATGAGAGACCGAGTCGCGGCCAGTGGCGTTGATTGTAGCTGCTTGCAATGATGTGGACCCCATCTTTCGATGCTGTGGTAAAATAAGTTCAACAGCTGGTACTTCTTGAATCGAGACCTCAAACGCCGTCGCCACACAAATGGTCCGTAGAGTTGAGGCCTGACTCGTCAGGGCCCTATCCACATCTCCCCACTGTCGTGCGTGATGTTCCAGGGATCCGATTACACAGATTATTACCTCAGTAATTTCATCGTCGGTAGGAATGCTCTCTATGGTGCGCGCGAGCCATGCGATCGATAGTGTTGTATCTTTCGGGGACACCGGGAGGGCCAGGTGTGTTAAGTGGCGTAGGTGGGTCAGATCCAGCGGAGTGCTCCAAAGATATTCTGGTGAGAGATGTCTTGTTGAAGCGCCAGGGAAAGCGTGAGGTTGGAGTCAAGAGCAATATTCAGAGATTCGAAGTGAAGACAGACTGGCAGAGAGACTTGCGAGATCAACATGGCAAATATTTACATTCTTTTTTATGTAATTACAGTAAATACAGTATTGGGACTAATCTGCGATTGAGTTCAATGCACACATCTTGCTGTAATGTAGACAGCTTAATAGTATTCCAATCTCGAGTTCTAGACAGTCATCAAATTATTGCAATTGGCCCAACATGTTTTGGTAACGCGATCTGCACTGTGATGCATTGTCGGGTCGACAGACAATCCAAAAGCTTTCTCCACACTCAACTTCCGAACAGCCGCCGCCAGGCTTGCGCCTAGTTCTTCCACAAGCTCTTGCATTGCACGGTCCAGAAGGTCTCTTAGATGAAGTGAAATTCGTCGAGCTTGGGCATCACATATGCTTCGACTCAGAACGTACATTCAAGAGCTCACTTCTCGCAAGACTCGCTGGCACCTACTCTATGCTCGACGGGGCTGGGTAAATCAATTGGAAGTGCGTAATGTCCATCCAGAAGCATTCTGAGGTGGTGCATTTCACGCTGTCGGGAACCTTCAGATGGATTCAATTCCGCCTTGTCGAAGTCTATGATCGCAACTTCGTCGTTGGCCGCAAGCATGAGGTTTTCTGGGCGTAAATCGCGATGACGAACGCCTGCTCGATGTATCTCCGTCATCGCGCGGAGATAAGAGGCCCTATGAAACCCACACTTCAATACGGAGAACACATAAGATTGTGCAAACAACTGACTTAGCGGTTTCGGTCACTTTAACATCGATAATCTTTGGATCAGGTCTTAGCGTCCACAAACACGTCCCAACGTGGCTCATGATAAGCGCCACGGTGTCACTCTCCACATCCTCGAACAACCCAAAGACAGCAGGAATTCCTGTGACGACCCCACGCGACGCAAGGTGCATGTATACCCCGTACTCGTGTCGCATACGCTTGATCCTTTCCGGCTTATAAGCAAGTTTGACTACAACATCTAGATTTCGCGTCTTGCCGTCAACGAGAATGTTTAGCTGTGCCCCGTGAACCACGCCGGTCGCACCCGATGCGATCCTTGATGTGAGAACGACAGACAAGTACTGGTCGGCGTTGTAGGTCTTCCGCGGGCTAGTCCCTAAACGTAAAAACGAAGCAGGGCTTGGAGAGTTATAGGCTCCATATCGAATTTCCAACAAGGCTAATGATCGAGTGGCCGAATGTTCCTTAATGGCCTACAAACATATGAGTTTTGTATGATGTTCAATACATGCAGCATATACCTTGAGATTTTCTAGGCGTTCTGTCGCCTGGAGCCTATCTCGCAAGATGGCGCCTCGTGTCACATGCCGTTTACTTGTTGGCGTAGCGTCGGACTGACTTGTCCTTTTTCGCTTGTTGCGAACTGGCCGTTGAAGCTCTTCTTCTTGACGCTGCTGCTTTGTGCGGCTAATAACATCTTGAAGGATGGCCAGGTACAGACCCAGGTGGAGGCGCCCATAACCAGGCTCGCAAGACCGCACATCGACTAGCTCAGACAAATAGAGGGTTTGGCTGGCGCGATGGCGATAGCCGTATCTCTCAAGGTTGCCGCAACTAAACACAAGGAAAGTTGTGTCATCCTCTGCGGATCGACTCCACGCCTGCGAGACAAAGTCAGGGTACTGGTTCTGAACTCAATGCTGTCACTCACCCGAACCAGATAAAGATCAATTAGAGGTCTAGTTTGTACTTTTGGTGGAATGATCACTGTGGGCCACGGTGCACTGACAGTGCGGCTTGACTTCTTTACAGCTGCGCTAGAACTAGAGCCTTCATCCTCGAGAGTCGGTTTTTTAACGTGTGCGGCCTCGGATGCATCTTCAGCGCGAAGATCACCAGCGAAGGTAGATAAAGCGGTTGGCACCACTTTAGAGCCCGACTCTATAGGAGTACCCCAAGGCGTTATAGTGGCATCAGGTTGGGAGAATGTGATTGAAGGTGGAGCGGTGTAACCTAACGTCCCACATTGTTGATGGATAAAATCTTCAGTCCTGTCCATTTCTTTCAACAGAGTTTCTGAACCCTCTGAGACGGAAAAGAAGTCCCAATGCGCAATGACGGGGTATCTGCGCCCAACCTGGAGTAGAAGCTCGGTGGTATCGTCGTCCGTCATCTTCTGCGATGTTTGCCCAGTCAATGACCTGTGGGCCATGGTCTGGAGAGCGTAGTTCTCACAGAAGTGTATCAACACCTCGGATTGTTCATGTTTTGGGGTAGATATAAATCTGACGGAGGACGACCAGCGAGGTGGGGCGGTTCCATATAGCAGAAATGTTGATGCAAGGACAGAGCAATAGGCCGAAGCCGTCTTTTGGTAGAACAGCGCCACGCTCTCGGCGTCCGTGATGGAAGGGTACGATTCCTCTTCTTCGCGTGCTTCCGGTGAAGGGAATATATATCCGTCAGGTTTTGGAAGTCGAGTGCCGTGATCCTTCAAAGACTGTAATGTGCGATCGACAGTCATCAATAGAAACTCCTGCAGAGGTTTCATCTCTATCCGTTTAAGAAAAAGGTGTTCCGCCAGATGTCTATCGTAGAACGTATGTGGTGGTGTCAGACTGGGAGGGAGGTCCGTTGGCCCGTCATGAGGAACGTATGGAGGAGGATGATAGCCGAAGAATTCTTTCAACTCTGGCGTGATATACTGGTCATCCGACATTTCGACATTGACAAGAAATAAGAGGAGATCTAATAGGAAGACCACTAGTTGAAGTTGAACAAATGTTAGGTCTTACGTAACGACTTCCAAACGATCATTCCATCATTCTGATCGGTCTGGCGCGGCCCGTAGTATACACTATGTGCCAGCGGGATATGATATTCTGAGGAATTTATTTTCTGTAACCATGTCCCCATATCCTACGCTCTCCAAACTTGCAAGACATCTTGAATTACATGATGTAACGCCCATGTCACTGAGGGAATCCGATGTAATTTGATAGGAAATAGTCACTCTAAAACAGAAGATCTCGACCTGCACCTCTTTCCAAGTGCCAGGAAGCTTCGGTAGATTATATGTAAGGTGTTCTATATACATAGAAAGACCTGGTCTAGTTACTTCCTGAATATTTATTTTCGAATGATGTTGCCGGGGCTCAATCAATGCTTGCAATCACACTGATTTCAACCTTTTTATCTCTCCCTTTTTTCCCAATTCCAAAATTCAGTGCACTAAAGATGGGAAACTCTTTGTGCATACTATCCTCCATGCTGGGATTTTTCACGGAGCGAGCGGTTGAAGGGATATGGTCGCAAATACAATTATCACATAGTGAACCATTTACACATTGTGGCACCCGATAGTAAGTCGAATAGTTACGTGTTTTAAGCACTACAATTATCAATATCGGTATTTAGTCGCAATGCCAGTTGTACTAGTACTAATCAGAAGTCGTGGATAGGGCAGGTGACAAAGAAGGCAACATTGAAAGAGCGAGCTCGAGGCGTCGTCTCTTATTCAAAACTTGATCATATGACATGGACATAGGAGTTCTTCGTGTCACCGCTAGCTCCAAGTCTCCATCGTCTTCGTCCAGACGGGCTTGGTCCTCCTTCAAAGTGTCTTTAAGGGTTCTGAATGCATACGCGAGTTGCGCCACCTCTAGCTCCTTCTGCCTGTCTCCCTCTTGGCCAGGTTCTGGGTATCGTGAGTGTCCAAAGCTAATGATAGAAATCGGGCCCTTGCTGTCAGACGCTTCTGAATTGCGGATAATGAAATGGCTGAGGCAAATTCTGCCATGGAGGACTCCTGCTTCGTGGATGAGCCCAAGGGCCGTTTTACATTGCTCCCTAAAAAGGATCGTTAATTTGCGATTGACAAAAGAATGCAGAATCACGTACTCTAGCTCAAGCGACACCTGCTTACAGGATATCACCGAACTTCCTACATTTTCGAGCACAAGAGCTGTGTATGGAATCGGGGCTTCCACGCGCTCGGTATTGGCGTGCCCAAAGAAACCAAGGATCTCAGGAATAGCAGAGCATGCCCCTTTGTCACGTCGTAATTTATTGTATATTGAGCATTCATGATAGCTGAGGTCTGAATCGAAGGCCGATCCCGCACCAGCGTGTTTGAGATAGACTGTCGCCTCGAAATCGGGAAGTCCTTCAAATTGGCGATCGGAAACAGAGACGACTGCCTCCGTCACGCGTCGCCGAGGATGGGCCACAAATCTGAGAAACTCAGTAGGCTCGAGGATCGTTGAAACTTGTGGCAACGGATACAGCCGCAAGTAGGGCGAACGTTGCGCAAAGGCAAGGTTCTTGGGTTCTGTGAGACCAATCTTCCTATCTGGAATGATCATGAGCACCTTTCGGTGCCGAATTTCGTGTAGAATCTCATGCTGAATCTAGCAAGCAGGTCACTTCAGAATTAACACAGTACAACGGAGTCGTTCAATCTTACCTTCTTAGCGTGTCGGCGATACCAAAGTTTCTCAGGGCGTTGTTTCGTCCAGGTAACCGGCTCCGGGCTAGTCTTTAATAAGTTCGAACGTTGTCTCGCATCTCGCAACATAGCTATGAACAATCCGACAAGTTGTTTGGCGTAGCCTTTGGAAGTTGTATCAATGATGTCGGTGATGCCCATTTCCCCAGAGCTCCTGTCGCGTCGCAGAAAAATGTCATAACGCCCAGTTGACAGAGATCCGAAAGTGGTGTCGTGGATGACCATTTCAGCAAAGACCTAATGCAAACCAAGCGTAAGTGACAAATCAATATGACAATTACAAAAAGAATGGTCCACCTGTTGCGCTATGACGGTTGCATGTTGCATGTGAGCTTTATCGAAGTCGTCAGGAAGGCTGAAGCTAGCCGGTGGAGTGCTCGAATGTTCTCCACAAACAGGCTCGGTGGCATCGTACCCCATTGGAGCCCAGCTCATGAGAGGATAATATGTCGATTCTGTATTTTTGCACTGGAAGACACAATTGTCCCCATGTGTACAACCTGTCCAAGAAAATTGTTCTTGTAAACATAGCGATCGAAAGGCTCGAAGGAGATCTAGTCGGCCTGCTACCAGGCTCTTGAATTCCCAGACACCAATGATGGGGAAGTTTTTGATCATTGCTTGGTATTCCTCCGAGAGCTTTCCTGAAGTCGCCATTGGAACTTTCGTAAGTTGGAGAAAACCATCAGCAATTGCTTTGGATTTCGCATAGTTTGATTTTGACGACCATTTAAGATTGTCGCGTCCCCATGAATCTCGTTGAAATTCGAGTGTGGCTGCCACTATAGCACAAAATTTCGGGGCCAACTTCTCGTACACGTGCACGACCTTTTCTTCATTTATGATGTTTTCGAGGTCTGCCTTCTCGAGGGCAAGATTTAAAGCTGAATGGGACGGAAAGAGTCCATCGGTGGGCGGCAGGGCTCCTTTCCGCGTCAAATAGTCACCTAGAGCATTTTCTGCAATATTTTCAAGCTCGGTGACCATCGAGGGTAGATAGACAATGTTGTGGAGCCTGAGATAATTAGGAAGATGTTGATCGAACGTAGCGGGGTCTCGTGTTTCCTCAGAAGATGTGTGATCCTTGGGGTGGGGCAGTAGCTCAGGAAGACTATATTCGAAAAATGTCCTGAGGTTGTCCATGTCACTGATCGACGTGTCCTGCGGTTGATCGACAAGGCCGACGGGAAGTGGCACTGGTAGCTCGTCTGAGGGTCCTGCCATAGCGAGTGCCTCAATATGTGGGTATAAGATCGGATTTTTGGACCAAGGCCTGGCGAAAAGTTTAATGTTTCTGATAAGACCTCTTCCACGGGCTTTATAGAAATTGAGAGAACTTCGAGACAATAAAGAAGGAAGGTTTGGTATGTCTGTCGATTTCCAAGGCGTGCATCTCTGAATATACAATTGTGCTCAATTTGAGTATGGGCGCCTGGAGGTCCAAGGTTTCAACGATGAACCCACACATGAAAACAATTTATTGTTGACGTAGTGACCATTCGGAGATCGCCTTGAGACCGCCCATGGTAGTCACGTCACTTTTGGCACAATCTTTTATTTCAAGGCGTGCATCTCTGGAGATACAATTGTGCTCAATTTGAGTATAGGTGCCTGGAGGTCCAAGGGTTCAGCGGTATGTAAGTTTGAAAAGGATGGACCCACACATGAAAACAATGTATTGATGATGCGGTAGCGACCACTGCGGAGACGGCCTTGAGACGACCTATGGTAGTCACGCCAATTTTGGCACAATCTTTTATTCTTCAACCGTGTCTGATATCTGTCCCGGGCGAACTCGAAGTCACATCGGAACGACGGCGGTCAATACTATGTAACATAGTACTATAAAGAACAAGGGTCGAAAACAAAAAGTTGTTGTTCAAGGTTGTTATGGAGGGTGTGGGTCCTATAGGTCCTTATTTACCTTGAGGAATCATGATATCGTCCAGTGATACCGTCGCGGTGGATCGGTAGAGATCGGTAACCTTATACTAACATACGTTTGAATATTATTGTTTTACATGTAATACCTTACTATACAGTAGTACTCCTACCTTGTTGTCGAAGGGGGTATACTTACAGGGTTTGACGGTGACTCAGTTTACACAATGGTGATTTTGCACAATTGATTTTTCAAATCCATCGCTCAATACACGTTATAAATTGGTACTCAAACCATGTATATACACTGCCCAGTGCACTATTGAGAGGCGGCGTGGAGGAGATTCGAGAAACTTATGAAGAAAGGGAGGCGGCTCCGACTGAGTCCGGGGGAAATGAACAGTACTTGAGTGGAAATTTATGAGTCGGAGCAAAAAAAAAGAGGAGACCAGGTGCATCTTGTGTCATCGGTGGTGACAGTGAGGTCAGAACAGATGTATTTCCGGTGGGTCCTTAACCTGAACTGCGAACGAACATCCGTTCGCGCGACATGTCACATAAGTATACATGAAGGTAAAGGGTTTTTTTACTGGTCCGGTGATGCCGAGGGCGTCGTTGAAGGAGCCTAATCAAGTGCACGATACAACCTAGCGGCGACATACGACCGCGCCGTTCAGATTATTCATGTCTTCCGGTTCGAATGAGAGTACAGCCTTCTGGGAACGAGAGCCTGTAGGAGTGCAAGCACGTCGTCCCACAGCCCCGGTGCGTATACGCCAGTCAGGTACGGGAATACGTTCAGGAGTTCGGAGGTGGAGAGGTGCGGGTGAGGTGGGTGGCGTATGTACGACGTGATATGGGGGAAGGGGTCGAGAGCGATGTAGCGTTCGGAGGTGGTGGTGTAGAAGAGGAGCCTGAGACTGTGGAAGAGCAATCGTAGGGCAAGGGGGGGGAGGGAGGAGGAGGCGAGGGTGCAGCTGCGCGGGTCTTCGGGGGCGCAGTACGCGAGGATGGGCTCGAGGAGTTCTGGGGGAAGAGGGGGGGATTTGGAGCGGCGGAGGCAGGGGAGCTGAACTTGGACATTCGGATGCTCGCTACGCTGGGTAGTGTACTAGTCTGGAGTGGGTTTTGACAAGGTTTTGGTCTCACTCGAGAGACAGGGTTTCAGTCACGACCACATGTCCTTCCCCACATCTTGAAGAGCACGAGAAATTGAAGCACATCCCGAGCTCCTCGCACATCGTGGCGTGGAAGAACACGCGTCAAAGGTGACAATGACACTGCAGTGTGCACCCAAGAAAGACCACCAATCATGCGTCGCCTCAACCAAGCGCCGCCCTTGCGATCTTCCACCGCCCGTCCGCCGGCTTACGCGCCTCCACCGGGGGCAGCCTCACGAGGGTTCATCTCATCTTAAGCCTTGGCAACAGCTCCTCCAGCATCAGCTCGTCGTTGTCCTCCAGCTCTTTCAAGTATATGCCTGGTAGGAAGCCTAGTAGGGAGCGCTGGTGGTCGATGTAGAGCTTGCGGAAGGGGAGGGCATCGATTTGAGTATAAAGAGCGATGCAGTCGATTGAGGAGTGCTTGATGGGAAGGGGGCCAAGGGCGCAGAGGGTTAGGGTTAGAATGGAATGGGATGAGGGGAGAGTGAGGAGGGTGTGTGTGCACCATTCGAGGGAGGTGGGGGATGTTGCAGGGAGCATGAGGGTTTTGAGGGATTTGAGTTGGGAGAGGGAGAGTGGGTGGTGGGACTCGAAGTCGCCTGTGAATATTGTGATCAGCAAGGACGCGGAGGATGGGAGATCGGGACGTACTGCAGAGCGCGCGTAGGCGGAGAGCTTGGAGCGTGGGTGCACACCCGCTGAGAATGCGTTGGATGGTTCCGACGGACTCGGGATCACCCACCACTGCATCGAATCGGACGAGGTGGGAGAAATCGAGTAAGGAAAGATCGACAAGCTTTTGTAGGACATAGCGAAAGTCCACGTGGAAACTCTGGAGCTGGCTCGGTCCCTCGTCGGGTGTAAGAGTGGGGGTGCCAAAAGGCCCACGTCCAAATATGATGAGGTGCCTCAGCGGGAGTGCAACCGCCAGTGGAAAGTGCGTGATATTTCGCAGCTCGAGCGATTCCATCTCAGGTGTTTGCATCAATCTGGACAAGGCATCCGTGAGCGGCGCTGGGAACGCACGCCAGTCAATCTGGTGGAGCTCAGCATGATCATCCGCATCGAGGGTCAACGCTTTCAAGCCCTTGAGGTGTGGGAGGAATTGAGGGGGCGGTGGGGACGACGAGACATGAAGGGTGAGGTGGCGGATATACGATGCGATTCGGGCATTGGATGCGAGGAAGATGTCGACGGAGGTGAAACGGGTGGATGTATTATGGAGGCGGATTGTGATGTTGTGGAAGAGGGCTCGTTGGGCGGGAAATCTAAGGGAAGAGGAGACGAGGCTGCATGCGCGCAGGTCTTTTGACGGACAGTGGCCAATGATGTGTTCGAGGATTTCTTGAGGGAGCGAAGGGACTTGGACCAGCTGGTGGTGGTGATGGTGGGTAAATGAAGATAACATTGATGGTTTGATGTGAACATCGACGAAAGTCCGAAGGCAACTCGTGGAATGAGCTGCAGAACCTTCCACTTGGAGCACGTTTCCCAGCGTCGAGAAGCGTCGAGTGTCGTTTGTTAGGGACAGGGGATCGTGGTATCGTCCTGACCAGGCCTGAGACTATACTTGGCGCAGTTCCTCGACACGCTCAGAAGAGGATGTTATATGTATCGACATCCAACTGGCATGCCTGATCTCATTCGAATGTTCTATTGTCATACTGTCGCCGCTCGTGGGAAGGACATGTGTTGAGCCAGAGATTCGGAAGAAAGAACAGGTCGGAGAGGTGAGCTCTGCGTGATCCGGGATCTAGATATCATGTTCAGCGTACTCGTGTATTCGTATTCGAAGAGGTCTCAGGTAAATAATCGAATAAAGACCAGTAAGATCGCTGGCGCTTATCGCACAGGCGTCCACCCATTGAACATGAACTTGAATATCCTGCTATTCGGACCAGTACCGAGGCTCAATCAGATCTGCACAAATACGACGTTGAGTTCTGCTGATGAGTCACTCAACGGCATAGACCATCGCATTTACGACTTTGACTCACTTGGACTGGAGGTTGGATAAACTAATAACTACGAGGTTGGGTACACCTTTGCTACTGTACTACGTAGGGTACAGTGCTGCTGGACAATGGGAATAATCAAAGTAAATCTATGGCATCTCGCTGATAGAGATCCCTCCAACGTAGCTCAATCCGACGAACCATCAGATCCCAACGGCACTACAAGTACTGTACTGCACAACTTGTTAAAGGCGGCGATAGTTGCATCGTCTGGGCGTTCGCTCACGCTTCGCCGAAAGTGCTTAGGCGTCACGACACCTTCCCCCGGCCGCCTGTGGCTGGCTTGTTTTCTTGCACAAGCGGCACCATCCACTCGATGATGTCCTGGACCGTGGGCCGTTCTTCAGATGCGGTCTTCTAGCAGTCCTCCATGAGTTGCCAAATGCTTTCTGTCAGGCCCCATTCCTGCCAGGGGACTCCAGGCTCGTCTGGCCGCAGTGGCGTTTTGTGCCCCTTCGCCTGGAGTGTGATTGTAGCATCACGAGAAATTTGGTAGAAAGGGATCTCGCCAGTGAAAATCTGTCTGGAACATGTTGGTAATATGTATGAACATTTAAATGTGTACACGCGCACCTCGTAGCACACACAGCCAAAAGCGTACACGTCGCTAATACAGTGTTCTGGACCTCCGATTCCCCGAAATTTGAGGGTCCGTATCTTATCACTAACAATTACAAGAACTCTTTCCAGGTACAAATACCTGCGACAATGATGCAATGTGGGATACACAACATGTTCCACTCCTCATTGCTACAGATTCACAAACGCAATGACGACCGCTTATTCCCCGGATGCTTTGATGAGAAAATCATCACGCCGGACAGTGATGAATGAGCCGCCGATTGTATTGTGGCACATTGTGGGTCCAAAACAAATGCGATGTTCGAAGTTCTCTGGAAAGCCGGGGACAAAACCTAAATGTCACATTCACAAATCATTGATTTTCAAAACAAGGGTTTGCCATAAACAAATATCCTATACGGTAAATCGTCGAGGCCAGAAATGATTCAGAACTTGGGAGGCATGTATGTACGACTCGGAGTTGAATCTATAGGAGAGTAATCTCGAACAATATATGTCAAGGTTAAATGGTGTAAACGAGCAAGGGAGTACATGCATAATAACAATATATAACTACAATAAAAGTACTGTGCGCTGCATGGGCTGAAATCCGGACCTTATGCGCAACTCCACTATTTACTCCCCAGCTCCCCGAACAGCACGGAAGCTCGATATCTTCCAACAGAATCGTATCATGAACAACGATGGAGATCAAAGAATCAAATAAAGGAACGAGCGAAGACAGGCCAACGAGAGTCTTGCGACGAGCGGCACTTTACTGTCTTGGAGCGGGGTTTGGCCGCCAACCGTTGACACTTGCACTACGAGGATTCAAACGGTTGAAGTCTTCACTCGTGTTGGGATAGTAACGAGGACGGTTGAGTCTTTCCCGTGCTCGAGGACCCTGCACATTGTTAGTAAATGACAAATGACAGTAGGTGGGCAGCTCAAGGCTAAGGAAGAATGTTACGGCGTACATATTCTGTCAGTCCATCAGCACTAGACGACTTGTGAGCAGTTGAACAGAGTAGGGACGGAAACGGCTTACTGAATGATGATTCCCGGGACCCCCCTGCGCCATGCATTAACATGATCAGCGTCGGACGGTTGAGCAGGGTCTCTGTCGGAGTAGCTGAGTACTATGCATAAGAGCAATGAAGGATGCAGAAGGATGCTTACGCGTATGACATCTTTTCAAGAGTAATTGTACGTTTTCCCGTTAGCAAGTCATCGCTACCGCCCCACATAATTAGTCACTCACTGGGTGTGTGTGGTAGTTTGCAACAAGTACATATCCTTCTGGGGGCGCAGGTCCATCATGGTCATCCGGCCTGTTGAGGTCAATCCCAGCGATTGTGGTGTGATCATTGCGGTCCAACTCGTTCGATCTGGACCTATCCGCACGGACAAAAACGATGTTTTGTGTGTCTAAACGTTAACATTATTTGTGAATATCGAGGTTGATCGCCCTTGAGGAGTCAGGACTTACTGGCAGGGTCGGCGTAGATCCACCTACGTAATGGAACGATTAGAGTTCTAGTTATATGTTGCAAAAGAATAGCATTTCATACCCTCCCTGGAGGATATGAATTATTAGCAATTGGATTTCGGAAAAGAAAGTGAAGGCCTATACAATTTCTTGTGCAGTAGTGGCTGTTGGATATGTACTATCCCATGCGTCCTGTCATGGTCGGTTGACTCTCACTGGCCTGCTCACAACCCATCTGCATGCTCACCTGAAATTCCCTCTGGAGGTCAAGGTTCTGTACAAGGGTTTGCACTGTGGGGCCCTCCGCCTCATCATCTCCGCTCACCGCCCATCTACGGTACGGCATGCACGGCACGGTATCGTCACACTTGTTACAGTCCCCACCTCGTTTCTCAAGGGAGCGTCGACCATTTGTACCACATGACACGCATTCACCGGAACCTTGGTCCCATCTTAAACCTGCAATATTGAAGCAAGAACTCAGCGTGTATAAAATTAATATCATGTGATAGGGAAATTACTCATTGTCAGGACAAGCTGGTTGACCGCACGAGTTATCCATCAACTCGAATTTTCCCCCTGTTGTTCAGGAATACGTGAACGAAGGAAAGTAGAGGGGTGCTTTGAGAACGTACAGATCCCAAAGATGCTCTTGTCGCAGCTCCTAGAATTTAGATCCCCGAGTCAGAGAAGGCCGCTATCGGAGCAGACGATTTCCTACGTTGGAACAGGGAAATAATTGTCGAGAACTACGGCGTCATGGCTCTGACATGCCGGATCCCAGTCACCCGCAATCTATCGAATCGACGATTTCCATGACATTTCAAATCAGATGAAAGGGAAGGTGAAAAGCTCACGTCCAATAACTTGGAGCTCCTAAAAACAATAATACGAAAGTTAACAAAAAAGGCTGATCAGAGAATAGGACCGACAACCAACCATCGGCGCAATCCGCCAACAACACAACCTTCGTCCTGGATTGGAAATAAGCTGACATCAAAGTGTGAGTTAGGTGAAGTCGACACTTACAGCGAATGAATCCCAACGGCCATCACAGGAAGAGTCCGAGATGTACCAGTCTACAATCGAATTTGTTTCAGAATCAATCCAGTATAAGAAGCATTTTAACGTACATCCGAAGATGTCTCCGTTCTGAACATCGCAAGACCCTGGACGATCAATGTCTGTCCCTGGGACCTGGAGCACATACCATCAGGAGGAATGGCCAAAGAGGAGTGTATATGACTGCCTCCTGTTGCGCGAGTCTGGGTACATTCGGTCTGAAACAATATCGATACATTGTCACGGGAGAAGGGTACTTAAAATCACCAAGGCGTCGCCACAACCCAGAAACCGGCTATGTGGAAAAAATGAGAATAGTGGTTTCGAAGAAAGACAAAAAGAAAGGAGAAGGACCTTGAATATGTTCGCTCTGATGTAACGATAAGAAATGGATAAGCGTTCACCGCCTCAATGGAGTTCACAATGCTTACCCTTTGCGCCGCTACAGGCACCTTTGAGGATCGTCTCCCAGCGAGGTTGACTGTCAGAGGAGATTCTTGAGCGAGATGCGCCTAAAATCTGGTTCATGCATACCAGTCGCGACGGTCGAGGTCAACACGGTGCATGTCAACAGGCTCGGTGACGCATACTGTCAAAAAAACATCAATACAACGGTAACTGTTGGGACGATGTCAAACTTGGGATGACTCACGTTGCTGGCCGATTTGAAGGGCAGAGCAGTTGACTGCAGGATTGTAGCGGATTATACTGCCAACATCTATGCCAGAAGATGAAGCAACTTCCCCGCTACATGAGACGATATGGATGAATTGAGATTTTCAAGCTCGCAAAAGAGATATCGATAAACTCACCAGGTGGAGGCGGGCGTCTGGACTGTCGCAACTTGGCATCCGCCAGCTGCGAATGCAGCAGGTAAAAAGAGGATGGATAAGTGAGCAAGTGAAAGCAGCTTCATCATGCTATTGAAGTGTGATAAATTGAACAAGTTGGTTCTGAGCTATCTTGTGGGATATCACTGTCAGTTATATAGACCTCAAGGCGCTTAGGGTGCCAGTCCAGCGTCGTTCAATGGCCGAGAATCAGCGCCAGTCACAATAAATTGAAGCCGCAGCAGTAAATGACAGGCATGGAACATGGGGCAGGCCACCTAAGACGCGACGACTAGTCTCAACATGCCAAGTCTTTGGAGTGAGATCATTATCGACTGAATATTGGCCGTCTGTTAAGCGTCCAATGAGCATAATTGTCACCGAAACAATCATAAAATATACATAGAAGCCACTATACAGGATGCTGAGCCCATTTCTGCGACAGCAATGATTGGGCTTAAGTCGGCCACGCATATCTGGTTAGTCCGTATACTTGAAGCTAGTGACCGTTTTAGATTGGAATTGCGCTAACTGGGCGCATACAAGCACTGCTTTGTGTTGAAGAAGAGGCCATCGCCGGTAGTACTCACACCACGATCGAAATGATCGAAAAGCATGCTGAGAAGTTTGCTTGAACATGACGATTGTAACGTTATACAGGTGACTTGACTGTTCCACCGAATCGCGTGCCCATAAAATGGATCAGTGAGGAAGGTATCGGCCCGTTGCTGAGGCGTCGAGGCTCACGATCTTGGGAGAATGGCAAAATCTTGAAGTAGAAATAACCTACGAGAACCTTCGTGTATTCAACAGAGGTAAACAAGCTAGACATAGTAGATTGAAATCCAAATGAGAACTATGCAGGTGACAGTCAATTGCATACTACAGGAAAAAAAAAAAGAAAAAAAGATCGAGGCACTCACCCTCATCATCCGTACATCGATAACTAGAAGCCCACTCGGGAGGCCTCTCACAGATGGCACTACAAATACTGCATCGCACAACCCGCGAAAGGCGGCGATAGTCGCATCGCCTGGGCGTTCGCTCACGCTTCGCCGGAAGTGCATAGGCGTCACGACGCCTCCCCCGCGTGTTGCTCGCTTATTTTCTCGCACAAGTGGCACCATCCACCTGGACCGTGGGCCGTTCTTCTGGTGCGGCCTTCCAGCAGCCCTCCATGAGCCGCCAAATGCTTTCCGTTAGGCCCCATTCCTGCCAGGGTACTCCGGGCTCGTCCTGCCGCAGTGGTGTTATGTGAGCTTTCACCTGGAGTGCGATTGTAGCATCACGAAAAATTTGGTCGAAAGCAATCTTGCCAGTGAAAATCTGTTGAGAACACGTTGGTAATATGTATGAACATTTTGATATGTACACGCGCACCTCGTAACACACAGCCAAAGCGTACACGTCGCTAAATGTGTTCTGGATCTCCTCGTCGCCCTCAAGATCAAGCAACTCGGGTGCCTGCCATCGTGTCGACCCTCCTTTGGACCCGACAAACGACTGTGGTCCACGCCTTGATCTTCGGGTCGCAGACGGAAGAAATCCCAAAGTCGCAGAGGCGTGCTCTCCCCTGCATTCGACTGTGTTAGAATATAATGAGTCAATGTCCAGCCATCTGACGCTAGACCACGTACACCTTTGAAATCGCCGTGAATGATACTATTTTGATGGAGATACTGCAGCCCGTTAGCAACGTCCAACGTCTGATATAAACATGAGATTCACAGATACCGATGCTGTGCGATGGACTTACCTGGGAGCGTCGATCTGCCGTTGGATTGGTTTCTAGATATGTAGTAATGTCGCCGTTGTGCATCCACAGAGCGACGATACAAAGCCTTTCCTTGAATCGATACAGCGCATCGATCGGGAGGACGTTCGTGTGAGTCAGCTGGCCCCAAAGTAAGATCTCTTTCCAGAATTGCTTTCGAGAATCATTCCGCCATGAGCGCACAACAAAGAAGTTCCAGGCCCAGCTTCAATACGTGTTCCAGCCGGCTGTCCTGGTATATGCGGATGGTTTTCAAGCATACCACCTGTCCCCCGAACGATCCCTTGTAGATGTCAGCAAACCCGCCACTAGCTACGGGGCCCTGGCTGTCCTGCGCGGCATCCTTGAGTTCGTAGCAGGCAGGGTACAGGCCAGACGTGGCGGAAAGCCGCCGAATGGCCACAATGAACTGGCGTCTGTAGTCGTCGGCGATTTCTGAGACAGAATCCAGCATCTAAACAAGGCATTGGCTTGCAATGTCAACAGGTGTTGGAGGGAAAATGATGACTCACCCACTGAAATATGTCAAGAAGCACTTGCGCGTCCGGGCCTCGTTTTTATGAGCGCCCTGCAGAGAAACAGGTTTCCCAGAATATGAGAAATTCGGGCAGCAACGGAGTCAGAGCCTTCGTCCTCAGCAACGATTAGGGGCTCGAGCCATCGGGGTAAGGAGGTGACGAAGGTGCTGAGAAGACGGGAACATCTAGGCAGATCATTTGCTGGCGCATAGCTACAGTACAGCTGGAGTATAAAGTACATTAAAGGCTCGATAGTGGAGAGATAGCACTCAGGTAAACCGTAAACCACACATGTCGAGCGTCAGCACAGACAGGCCTGTCAGGTACGCAAAGACCTTCGGGGGCTCGGGGGATGCGGGACGGAGCTCGAGCTTCAGGGTGAGGTGGCGTATGTACGATGCGACGTGAGGAAGGGGTCGAGGGTGTTGTAGCACTCGGAGGCGGTGTATAGGAGGATAGTGGGGCTGTAGTAGAGCAATCGTTGGGCGAGGGCAAGGAGGAAGGAGGCGAGGGAGGTGAGGAAGACGTCGAGGGGGTTGTAGCGCTCGGAGGTGACGGTGATGTAGAGGAGGAGCGTGAGGCTGTGGAAAAGCAATCATAGGGCAAGGAGGAGGGAGGAAGCGAGGGTGCAGCTGCGCAGGTCTTCGGGAGCACAGCGCGCGAGGCCGGGCTCGAGGAGTTCTGGGGGAAAAGGGGGGATTTGGAGCGGCGGCGGAAGCGGGGAGCTTGAACTTAGACATTCAGATGCTCGCTACGCTGGGTAGCGTACTAATCTGGCGTGGGGTTTGACAAGATTTTGTCCTCGCTTAAGAGACAAGGTTTCAATCACGATCACATATCCTTCCCCACATCTCGAAGAGCACGAGCAATTTAAGCATATACCGAGCTCCTCGCGCATCGTTGTGTGGAGAAACACGCGTCAAAGGTGACGATGGCACTGCAGTGTGCACCCAAGAAAGGCCACTAATCACGCATCGCCTCAACCAAGCACCGCCCTTGCAATCTTCCACAGTCCACTCTCAGGCTTCCGCACCTCCACGGGTGGTGGCCCCACAAGGGCACGTCTCATCGCAAGCCTCGGCAACAGCTCCTCCAGCGTCAGCTCGTCGTCGTCCTCCAGCTCTTTCACGTATAAGCCTTGTAGGGAGCGCTGGCGGTCTATGTAGAGCTTGCGGATGGGGAGGGCATCGAGTTGAGTATAGAGAGCGATGCAGTCGATTGGGAAGTGCTTGGTGGGAATGGGGCCAAATGTGTGGAGGATTAGGGTTAGCATAGAAAGGGACGATGGGAGGGTGAGGAGAGTGTGTGTGCACCATTTGAGGGAAGCGGGGGATGTTAGGGGGAGGAAGAGGGACGTGAGGGATGTGAGGTGGGAGAGGAATAGTGAGTCGTGGGACTCGAAGTCGCCTATGAATTTGTAATCAGTAAGAACGCGGAGGATGGGAAATCGGAACGTACTAGAGTATGCGCGTAGGCAGGGATCTTGGAGCGTGGGTGCACACCCGTCGAGAATGCGTTGGATGATTGCGATGGACGCGGGGTCGTTCACTCCTGTATCGAATCGGACGAGGCGGGATAAGTCGAGGAAGGAAAGATCGACAAGCGTTTTTAGGACATAGTGAAAGGCCACGCGGAGACTCTGGAGCTGGCTCAGCCTCTCGTCGGGTACAAGAGTGGTGGTGTCAAAAGGCCCACGTCCAAATATGATGAAGTGCCTCAGCGGAAGTGCCACCGCCAGTGGAAAGTGCGCGATATTTCGCAGCTCGAGCGATTCCATCCCAGGTGTTTGCATTGATGTGGACAAGGCATCCGTGAGCGGCACCGGGAACACACGCCAGTCGACATGGTGGAGCTCATGGGCATGGAGGCACAGTGCTTTCAGGCCCTTGAGGTGTGGGAGGGATTGAGGGGGTAGCGAGGACGACGAGAGAACAAGTGTAAGGTGGCAGATATACGACGCAATTCGGGCGTTGGATGCGAGGAAGATGTCAACGGAGGTGAAGCGGGCGTGTGTGTTGAAGAGGAGGATTGTGATCTCGTGGAAGAGGGCTCGTTGGGCGGGGAATCTAAGGGAAGAAGAGGCGAGGCTGCATGCGCGTAGGTCTTTTGGCGTACAGTGGCCAATGATGTGTTCGAGGATTTCTTGTAGCAGAGGCGGGACTTTGGAATGATGACGGTGGGTAAACGGAAAAAACATTATGATTGATGGTTTGATGTGGCCACTCGTCATGGTCCTGAGTCACAAACACCACCGCCTGCCTGATCTGAGAACATTGACAAAATGCGAATTCATTCCAGTCTTGATGATGTCACGACACTCTCTATACTCCCTCGCGCGTCATCGGTTCCCCTGGGCCAGCAGGCCCAAAGCAGGCCCCAGTTGATCCTCGCTTGCCCCTATGTTAAACACTCGTGCGATCTTGAAAATCGACTAGTTGAGCGAGGAATTTCGTGATGGCAGTGATGGAGGAAAGCTGAACCTTCGTCGGCAAAGCTCTTGCTAATACGAGCACCAACAAATCTTAAACTTGTTCTCCACTTACTTGGTCGGTATTTACAGTAAACAATTCTACCAATTCAGATTATCTATAAAGTGTGTTGCGGCTACGGAATGGAGGAACCGTTTCGAAATCGTGCTTGGCGGAGAGCAAATACGTGTCAACATGCCGTTTTATTAGCGGGCGTTTTTCCCATCCCCAATAGTAATGCATTAATGATTCACTGACTACCCCTAGTTCCGCACTCCTCAGTGCAGTTCCATGTCCCAGTTGTACGACGACAGTAATCCACACCATCGATCCTTCGACCATGTTGGCCACCGCCGTTTCAGTCTAAACTATTTTCAACCTGCCAGTCGTATTAAAAAGCCTCGGATGTCATTCGAGCCCTCCGCTGAATGCGACCCCAGAACAATGGCGGACCTCCCTGTCGTAAGTCTTCCTTGAGCTATATTGATATACCGTATCTCACTTGTTCTAGTATCGCCTTAAATATCATCGGGAAGACCTCGCATCGAAAGGCCGCTATCTCATCCGAACAAACAATTTAGAACGCCGTATCTTCAACGAGGAGGATTCACTTATCCGTCTCCTGGAGATGAAACACCGAGTTGAACTCGCAGAATCTTCTCCCCCCACAGCCATTGTGAGTCATGCACTTTGTGATGATCTCTCATGTCTCATTTATGGACTAGGGAGACAGCTTTCTCGCCGAAGCAGGGGCCGCTCCAGGGGGGTTCAGGCTTCTGCCCTTTTGTCCCTCTTGAGGCACGGCCAAGCTACAGAACTTGACAACCTGAAAGTTGAAGTTCAGCGCTGCGAACACCTCCATATGGCTGCGAGTGTACGCCGCGCGGAAGCCGAGCTCGAATACCTTCAGGACGAACTCGGCACTATCCCAGAGTATAACTCTTTTGAAGACTGCCTAGCATACCAGAAGAACGCTGAGGAGTGGAGCAGCAACGCCTTCCAGATTGCCTCCAGCCCCTCGTAGCCCCCCGCCGCCCCCTCGTATGTGCCTAGAAAGGGGGAGCATGTATCTTCATCTTTCAAGATGGCCGGTGCAGAATTTTAGAGGAGGTTCCCAGTATATTGATGAATATATCATAACTCTACAGTACAATGTTAGTGGACATTGGGAATAATCAAAGTGAATCCGCCGCATCTCAAGAGAGACAGCTACCTTCCAACGCAACTCAGTCTGACAACGCACCAGATCTCGATGTCAGTACAAATACTGTACTGCACAACTTGTTCAAGGCAGCAATAGTTGTATCGTCTGGGGGTTTGCTTATGCTTTTCCGAAAGTACGTAGGGGTCACGACGCCTCCCACTGTTGCTCGTTCGTTTTGATGCACAAGCGCCACCCTCTCGGTGGTCTCCTGGACCGCAGACCGCTCTTCTGGTGCGGCCTTCCAGCAGTCTTCCATTAATTGTCAAATACTTTCCGTCAGGCCCGACTCCTGCCAGGGCACTTCAGGCTCGTCCGGACGCAGCGGCATTTTGTGTGCCCTCACTTGGAGCGTGATCGTAGCATCACGAGAGAATTAGTAGAAAGGGACCTTGCCAGTGAGAATCTGTTGGAAACACATTGGTAATGCTCATGAACATTTCGAAACGTACATATAACACACACCGCCAAAGGCGTACGTCGCTAAATACCGTGTTCGGAACCTCGTCGTCACTTTCAACATCCTGTAACTCAGATGCCTGCCATCGTGTTGACCCTCCTTTGGATCCGACAGACGAGTGTGTGGTCTATCCCCCGATATCCGAGTCACACGTGGAAGCAATACCAAAGTCGCAGAGGCACGCTCTCCCCTGCTCGTTGATCAAGATATTTTCCTATGGGTCAGAACACAATGAGTCAATTATCAGTCGTCTGGCGCTAGACCACGTACGCCCTTTCAACTGTGAATGATCCTATTTTATTGGAGATACTGCAGCCCGTTAGCAGCATCCAAAGTCTGGTATAAACATGATATTCACAGATACTGGTACTGCGTGATGGACTTGCCTGGGAGCGTCGATCAGCTGTTGGATTGTTTTCTAGATATCTGGTAATGTCGCCGTTGTGCATCCACGGAGCAACGATACAAAGCCTGTTCTTAAATCGATACAACCCGTAGATCGGGATGTGGGTGGGTGGAGAGGCGTGTTAGGGAGAGAGCGTACGGGGTGGGGTCGTTGGCGGGGGATCTGTAGGGACTGGGCAGGCACACGCTAGGGGCGCGCATCGTCACCTCTAAGTCCTGCAGCGTCGACGCGCAGAGAGTGAGGATGAGTTGGATTGTGTGGACAGCGTGGGGATTGGACGCGAATGCCTCGAAGTTCGTGATGTGTGTGAGAGGGACGAACGGGCGGAGGGCGAAAGTAGTCAGGGAATCTAATGTGCAGGGACCGCACGGGGTGCAAGTCGAAGTGGTGATTGACGCTAAGGAGGTCCAGTGGCCCCGAGCCCCCGACGACCAGATGCGTCAGCAGCAGTGCGATCCCAAGCAGGAAGCTTGCAATAGTGTGGAGCTTGAGGGACCATACTTTAGGTCTGTGTAGCAAGGCGTCAATCACGTCCGCGAGCGTTTTTGGGTACGCGCGCCAGTTGTAGTCGCACTCAGGTAAACCATATATATTGAGTATGAGTGCATTAAGGCCCATAAGGTACGCAAAAAACTTCGGGAGATGCGGGGCCGAGTTCGAGCTTCAGAGTGAGGTAGCGTATGTATGATGTGATGTGAGGGTGCGAGGTGAGGTGAGGAAGAGGGGGAGGGCGTTGTAGCGGTTCAGAGGTGGTGTAGGGGAGGGGCGTGAGACTCTGGAAGCTGTAGGTGCACCCGAGAAAGGCATCCGTTCACGCCTCGCCTCAACCAAACCAAGTACTACCCTCGCGATTTCCCATAGCGTGGTCGTCGGCTTGCGCGCCTCCACTGGGGGCGGCCCCACGAGGGCTCATCTCATCGCAAACCTCGGCAACAGTTCCTCCAGCGTCAGCTCGTCGTCGTCCTCCAGCTCTTGCACGTATAAGCCTGGTAGGGACGGCTGGCGGTCTATGTAGAGCTTGCGGAAGGGGAGGGCATCGATTTGAGTATAAAGAGCGATACAGTCGATCTGGGAGTGCTTGGTGGGAAGGGGGCCAAATATGTAGAGATTTAGGGTTAGAATGGAAAGGGACGAGGGGAGGGTGAGGAGGGTGTGTGTGCACCATTTGAGGGAGGCAGGGGATGTTAGGGGGAGCGAGAGGGACATGAGGGATGTGAGGTGGGAGAGGGAGAGTGGGTGGTGGGACTCGAAGTCGCCTGTGAATTTGTGATCAGTAAGGACGCGGAAGATGAGAGATCGGGACGTACTAGAGTACGCGCGTAGGAAGAGATCTTGGAGCGTGGATGCACATCCGTCAAGAATGCATTGGATGGTTTCGATGGACGTGGGGTCGCCCAATCCTGCATCGAATCGGACGAGGCGGGATAAATCGAGGAAGGGAAGATCGAGAAGCGCTTGTAAGACCCAGTGAAATTCCACGCGGAGGCTCCGAAGCTGGCTCGGTCCCTCGTCGGGTACTAGAGTGGTGGTGTCAAAAGGCCAACGCCCAAATATGATGAGGTGCCTCAGCGGGAGTACCACCGCCAGTGGAAAGTGCGCGATATTTCGCAGCTCGAGCGATTCCATCTCAGGTGTTTGCATCAAGATGGACAAGGCATCCGTGAGCGGCGCTGGGAACGCACGCCAGTCGGCCTGGTCGAACTTATACGCATAGAGGGTCAGTGCTTTCAGGCCTTTGAGGTATTGGAGGACTTGAGGGGGTGGTGAGGACGACGAGAGACCAAGTGTGAGGTGGCGGATATACGATGCAATTCGGGCATTGGATGCGAGGAAGATGTCGACGGTGTTGAAGCGGGCGGGTCTGTTGTAGAGGAAGAGTGTGACTTTGTGAAAGAGGGCTCGCTGAGCAGGGAATCTAAGGGAAGAAGAGGCGAGGCTACATGCACACAGGTCTTTTGGCGAGCAGTGGCCGAGGATGGGTTCGAGAATTTCTTGTGGCAGAGGCGGACGGTGGGTTGACGGAAAAAACATTATGATTGATGGTTTGATGTGGTCACTCATCGTGGCCCTTCAAAGCTTCAAGCTTCACCAACACCACCGCCTGCCTGACGAGAACATTGACGAAATGCGAGTTCATTCCAGTCTTGATGGTTCACGACTCTCTTCTCCTTCCTCCGCCCGAAATTCGAATGACGTTTCAAACTCTTCTGTATTCCGACAACTTCGAACCCCCGGTGTTCTGCGATTGGACCATGCCGGTAATATACTACCTTATACTACTACTACTAAATTAACAGTCCCAGGTATGGCACATGATGCATGAGCCTTTGACCGAGAGGCCAAATTTAGCTTCAAGCAAAACGTTCGACTACCCAACTTGGTATGCAAGCAGATCAAGATGATTTATCAATCTTTTCTGCTTGAATTTCGATGCCTCGGTTCATAAGCTTCCATGACACTTGGGGTATTTCTGGTGAGTAGTTGAACGAAGCTGAATGTCACTTGATAGAAAACTGACTGAGCCTACGATAGGATAAGCGCGGGCCTGTGGGATGGTGCTGTCAACCGAATTAATGACAAGGTTACATCGGGCTTGAGATCTTGAAACAATTAATGGAATACACTCGGATCCAGTCATTCGAATTTCAGCTCGAAGGCTCCCAGGTAATCCGGGTCTCCTTCATCCACAACCACGATTACAGCTCATGTATAGTTCATCTTACCCCCCCTTCCCTGAAGATGTACCAACACATCCACTCCTAATTATCGACTACCATCTTATCCTGGCGCATGATCCAGGTGAAATCGACAAATTATGGGAAGCAGCAACGAAACTAGGGTTCTGGTAGTACGTTCTGACCTGCTCTGCCTCTCAAATGAGTATACTTATCATGTCCTCAGCCTGAAGAACCACGATGTCGATGATGAAGTTGACAAAATGTTTGATATGGGCGCAGAGACCATGAAGCTACCATTGGAGGAGAAGATGCGTTTTGAACAAGGCGATGACGGGATATCTTTCGGGTACGAGGTTCTGTCTATCTACCCCGCTCCACGTCGTAAACAATTTCTCAGCTATAAAGCTGCTGGAGCCAGTGCTGTTGACGAAACGGGTCGCCCGGACACCGTGGAATTCATCAATATCTCCAAAGATGACGCTTTGGCGTGGCCAAAGCAGGCCAGACGTGCCTATCCGACCACTGTCAACGATCGTATGAGTACAGCCATCGCACCGTTTGTTCGAAAATCACTCGAAATAAATCATACTCTTCTGGATGTCTTGAACGACAAACTGGGGCTACCGCCTGGCTTGCTCCGAGCAAAACACTCGACGAACGAATTCAGCGGTAGTGAAGCAAGAATTATTAGAAACCCGCCTGTCCCGCCTGAATCAGGAGGTCTACGGGTTGCGATCGGAAGCCATACCGATTTCGGCTCTCTAGTAAGTGCTGTACAATAGCCACAGGCCTCTCTGATATCCTACTTGTAGTCATTTCTCCACAATCGTCTTGGGGGTTTGCAGGTTCTCGTACCTGGAGCCGAGCACTGGCAATATGTAAAGGTATGTACTTCACGAGTGTGGCGCGTAGGCGACGCTCTGATCGCATACTTCTGAAACAGCCTCTTCCTGGACATGCAATTTGCAACCTTGGAGATGCGATGGCCCTTTTCAGTGGCGGTATTCTCCGTTCCAATCTTCATCGCGTCGTGTAAGCAACATATTTTAGTTTCACACGATATCCTGTTGCTGACTCCCATCTATAGACCGCCTCCAGGAGAACAGGGAGCTTTCGAACGTTGGTCTCTTGTGTTCTTTACCAGAGCCGGAAACTCAGTCACATTGCGAGCCCTCGTTGAAGACAGCTCTCTCATCGCCCAAGCTGTTGCCAACTCACCAGACAAGAACTTCGAGACAGGTTCCACATCCCTGGAATGGATCACAAGGCGACTCAGGAATCGGAAGATCAACAATCGAAAGGTATGCGTAATTGAACTGTGGCGCAGTCGACTTCAGCTGATACTGTCTCAGGGACCGGAGACGTGGATGGCGGGTCGTGGAACGGAGGTCAAGCCAGCAACTGTCTGACCACTGAAGGTTGCCGGTAGTTATATATTTACCGACGAAAACACTTTTGGCATTTTGATCATCATATTTCCAGAAAGTCCGACTTTCGGAAAATCCCAGACTCCCTCCCTCCCTCCTTCTCTCCCTCCCTCCCTCCATCATTTCATCCAAATGTAACTTTTCCGACCAGTATCTTCTGATGAACAGAACATTGTATTATCATATTGGTGGTAACAACTTGAGAATGATATCTATTTGGACGTAGTTAATACCCAGGATTGGAGATGGAATCCCATGTCGGCCCGATGCTAGTGTAGAAGTCTACGCACCGTGATTTAAGCCCGCATATATCAGCTTCAGGGGGAGGTGGTGTATGTATGATGCAATGTGAGGAAGGGGTCGAGGGCGTTGTAGCGCTCGGAGATGGTGGTTTAGAGAAGGAGCGTGAGACTGGAAAGTAATCGTAGGGCAAGGGGGAGGAAGCGAAGGTGCAGCTGCGCAGGTCTTTGGGAGCACAATGCGCGAGGATGGGCTCAAGGACTTCTGGGGGAAGAGGGGGAATTTGGAACGGGGGTGGAGGCGGAGGCGGAGGCGGAGGCGGGGGAGCTCGACTTAGGCATTCGGGTGCTCGCTAAAATGGGTACTAGGCTAGAGTGGGGTTTGACAAGGTTTTAGTCGCGCTTGAGAGACAGGGTTTCAGTCACGGTCACATGTCCTTCACTGCACCTCGTGGAACGCATCGCTGCGCAGCTCACGAACGCGATTGGAAGTATATCCTGAGTTCCTTGCTCATCATCGCGGGGAGGACACGCGTCCAAAGTGACGATGGCACTACAGTGTGCACCGAAGAGAGACATCCGGTCACGTCTTGCCTCTCTCGCGATCTCCCACAACCCACTTGCCAGCTTCTGCGCCTCTGCTGGGGCCACGAGGGCTCACCTCATCGCAAGCCTCGGCAATAGCTCCTCCAGCGTCACCTCCTCCTCCTCGTCCAGCTCGTTCACGCGTCTGCCTCGTAGGGGGTGCTTGTCTATGTAGAGCTTGCGGAGGGAAAGAGCATCGATTTGAGTATCGAGAGTGATGCAGTCGATTGAGGAGTGCTTGGCGGGAAGGGGGACAAAGGTGTAGGGGGTTGGGGTTAGAACGGAAGGGAGGGGAAGGTGACGAGGGTGTGTGTGCACCATTTGAGGGAGGCGGGGGATGTTAGGAGTAGCGAGAGGGACATGAAGGATGTGAGTCGTGGGACTCGAAGGCGTCGGCTGTGAATTTGTGATCAATAAGTACGCGAAGGATGGGAGATTGGGACGTACTCCAGTACGCGCGTAAGTAAGCAGAGAGCTTGGAGCGTGGGTACACACCCATCGAGAATGCATCCGATGGACGCGGGGTCGCCCACTCTTGCATTGAATCGGGTGAGGTGGGATAAATCGAGGAAGAGAAGATCGACAAGCGTTTGTAGGACATAGTGAAAGGCCACACGGAGACTCTGGAGCTGGCTCGGTCTCTCGTCGGGTACTAGAGTGTTGGCGTCAAAAGGCCCACGTCCAAACATGATGAGGTGCCTCGGCGGGAGTGCAACCGTCAGTAGAAAGTGCGTGATATCTCGCAGGTCGAGCAATTCCATTTCAGGTGTTTGCATCAAATGTGGACAAGGTTACCGTGAGCGGCGCTCGGAACCCACGCCAGTCGGCCTGGTGGAACTTATATTCATAGAGGCTCAGTGCTTTCAGGCCCTTGAGGTATGGGAGGACTTGAGGGGGTGGTGAGGATGGCGGGAGACCAAGTGTAAACTGGCGGATGAACCAGGGAAGAAATAACAGGTCGGGGACCTGAGCTTCGCGTGATCCGGGATCTAGATAGGATATTCAGTGTACTCGCACTGGCAAGCCTCGGCAATAGCTCTTCCAGCGTCAGCTTGTCGTCATCCTCTAGCTCTTTCATGCGTCTGCCTCGTAGGAAGCGCCGGTCATCTATGTTGAGCTTGCGGATGGAGAGGGCATCGATTTGAGTATAGAGAGCGATGCAGTCGATTTGGGAGTGCTTGGTGGGAAGGGGGCCAGAAATGTAGAGGGTTAGGGTTAGAATGGAATGGGACGAGGGGAGGGTGAGGAGTGTGTGTGTGCACCATTTGAGGGAGGCAGGGGATTTGAGGGGGAGGGTGAGGGAGGTGAGGGAGGTGAGGTTGGAGAGGGAGAGTGGGTCGTGGGACTCGAAAATGTCGTCTATGAATTTGTGATCAATAAGGACGCGAAGGATGGGAGATCGGGACGTACTGGAGTACACGATTAGGTAGAGAGCTTGGAGCGTGGGTGCACACACGTCGAGAATGCGTTGGATGGTTTCGATGGACGTGGGGTCGCCCAATCCTGCATCGAATCGGACGAGGCTGGATAAATCGAGGAAGGGAAGATCGACAAGCGTTTGTAGGACACGGTCAAAGTTCGCGTGGAGACTCTGGAGCTGGATCGGTCTCTTGTCGGGTACTAGAGTGGTGATGTCAAAAGACACACATCCATATATGATGAGGTGCCTCAGCGAGAGTGCAACCGCCAGCGGAAAGTGCGTGATACACTGCAGCTTGAGTGATTCTATCTCAGTTGTTTGCACCAATGCGGACAAGGCATCCGTGAGCGGCGCTGGGATCACACGCCAGTCAACGAAGATACCGTGGCTTCGCTCATCATTATGCGCATGGAGGCTCAATGATTTCAAGCCCTTGAGGTATGGGAGGGCTTGAGAGAGTGGTGGGGATGACGAGAGAATAAGTGAGAGGTGGCGGATATACGATGCGATTCGGGCATTGGATGCGAAGAAGACGTCGACGTCGACTCGGATGCGGCGGAAGGGTGTACTACATGTACATGTGTTGGAGAGGAGGATTGTCACGTTGTGGAAGAGTGCTTGTTGGGCGGGGAATCTAAAGGAAGAAGAGGCAAGGCTGCATGCGTGCAGTTCTTTTGGGGAGCAGTGGCCGAGGATGCATTCGAGAATCTCTTGTGGCAGAGGCGGGACTTTGGAATGGTGAAGGCGGGTAAATGGAAACATCATTCGATAGCTTGACGTGGCCACTCGTCGTGGCCCTTCACCTTGAACACTACGCCTGCCTGATGAGAACATTGACGAAATTCGAATTCATTCCAGTCTTGATGGTGTCACGAATCTCTCCATACTCCTTCGCACATCATCTGATCCCCTGCGACAACAGGTCCAAAGCAGGCCTCAGTTGATCCCCACTTGTCCCCATGTCAAACACTCGTGCGATCTTGAAACCTGTGACTACTTTACACACAGGCCTACGACTGTCGTGTATTCAAATGACCTTCTACCAGTTACCCCAGGAGCTGTTCTGCAGAATCGTAAACTGTCCGACTCACGTTAATGACGATACAGTTCACATTCAATCTCTCCAAGCATGCACTTTAACGTGTAGATCCATTATTCCACTCTCTCTCAGCCTCTGACCTCATCTCGCGGCATTTATTAAACACCTAGAACTGAGGCAGATCCACAAGGCCTGTATTTGGCGCTCTGAAGCGCTGTCGATGGTGTTAGCCTTACTGACTTGTCACTTCGTACACCTTTTCCCTCGAAATACGTCAGCGCCGGAACGATCGTTAGTACGTCCTGGACCTCGCTTCGGCTATCCTTCATTGGTGTGACTGGGTCGTCTAGAGGAGATTTGTCTCACCGACGAGCCACACGATGGAGACTCGGACACGTCTGGCGATATCGCCCTCCCCACGCTCTTGGACTACGCTCTTGGACTACGCGGCTCTTGGACTACTTCCCCTGATGCTGCGCGCAGTCACCCTCACAGGGTGCCTGAGACAAAATCAACCCGCCATCGGCAGCGTTGTACAATTCCCTCAGTATTTCAATTAAAGAAGGTCAACATATTCTGTTGTTTTGATACTGGGTGGTGTTGGACTGACTCCTCGAATCGGCTCTCCACTCTAGGCATTGTGCATTACGAGAATCAGCCCCCTAGTCCTTGATCACTACACCTGGCCAGTCCTCGCAATATTTGGAAGTAAGAGAATTAAGCGGTGCTTCCGACGAAGGTGAATTACCTCTTTGTGCCTAGAGCCAAAGCGTTGCTAACATATATTATTTGGGTAGACCTGCCGCTGCTAATGAGCACAATACCCCATGCCACGAATCTTCGCTCTCTTAATCAAGAATCACTGGAGGCAGTTTTCCGCCTTCCCGAATACACATGGCGGCGCACTCGCTTCTCCTTACTGGCACGCACACACACCTCCAGCAGCTCGGAATCATGATCCCCAGTGATAATACCCTTGAAGCCGGAAACTCATAGAATGACCTGTAAGGCCTGCTGCTTGGAGCACGTTTCCCGGCGTTGAGAAGCGTCGAGTGTCGTTTGTTGAGGAAAGGAGATCGTGGTATCGTCCTGGTCAGGCCGAGGCTATACTTGGCGCTGTTCCTCGACTCGCTCAGAAGAGGATTCTCTATCTATTGACCTCCGACTGGTATGCCTGATCTCATTAGAATATCCCATCGTCATGCTGTCGCCGTTCGTAGGAAGGACATTTGTTGAGCCAGGGAAGAAAGAACAGGTCGGGGAGCTGAGCTCTGCGTGATCCGGGATCTAGATAAGATGTGCAGCCTACTCGTGTATTCGTGTTCGGAAGGTAAATAATCCGATAGACACTAGTATCTGGCGAGCTTGTAGGCCCCGCCTACCCGATCTATGTGTTCATCTTATTACATATACTCGACCGCGAACTTCTCACTGTTCAAGTTGGTCGGGGGGTGGACGTAGCTGGTGAAGATGCTGATTCAGAACAGCTCGCTGGCGATCATCGCACAGGCGTCTACCCATTTAATACACATATCCTGCCATAGACTACTACCTATGCTCAATCAGGTCTACATAAATTTCGGGTTGAGTTCTGCTGCCGGGGTTCTGTATCTTCAACGGTATGGACTATTGCATTTACGACGTCGATTCACTTGAACTCGAGGTTGGATAAATGAATAACTACATAAGAGGTTTGGTAGACCTTACTGCTACATTCGATACAATGTTTCTGGACAATGGGAAGAAATAAATAAAGTAAATCCACGCCATCCCGCCGATAGAGACCCTTCCAACACAAGTCAATCCGACGAGCCATCAGATCCCGATGACACTTCAAGTAATGTACTGCACAACTTATTAAAGGTGGTGATAGTTGCATCGTCTGGGCGTTCGCTCACGCTTCGCCGAAAGTGCGTAGGCGTCACGACGCCTCCTTCGTCCGTTGCTCGCCCGTTTTCTTGCACAAGCGGCACCATCCACTCGATGATGTCCTGGACCGTGGGCCGTTCTTCTGGTGCGGCCTTCCAGCAGTCCTCCATGAGTTGCCAAATGCTTTCTGTCAGGCCCCATTCCTGCCAGGGTACTCCAGGCTCGTCCGGCCGCAGTGGCGTTTTGTGAGCCTGCACCTGTAGCGCGATTGTAGCATCACGAGAAAATTGGTAGAAAGGGACCTTGCCAGTGAAAATCTGTTGAGAACACATCGATAATATGTATGGACTTTTTGATATGTACACGCGCACCTCGTAACACACGCCGCCAAAAGCGTACACGTCGCTAAATACAGTGTTCTGGACCTCTTTGTCGCTCTCAAGATCAAACAACTCCGCTGCTTGCCATCGTGTCGACCCTCCTTTAGACCCGACAGATGACTGTGTGGTCCACGCCTTGATCTTCGGGTCGCAGATGGAAGAAATCCCAAAGTCGCAGAGGCGCGCTCTCCCCTGCTCATCGATCACGATATTTGACTGTGTCAGAATACAATAAGTCAATTACAACCATCTAACGCTAGATCACGTACGCCTTTTAAATCACCGTGAATGATGCTATTTTGGTGGAGATACTGCAGCCCGTTAACAACGTCCAAGGTCTGGTATAAACATGAGATTCACAGATATCGATCCTGTATAACGGACTTGCCAGGGAGCGTCGACCTGCCGATGGATTGTTCTCTAGATATGTAGTAACGTCGCCGTTGTGCATCCAAGGAGCGACGATACAAAGCCTGTCCTTGAATCGATACAGCCCGTAGATCGGGAGGACGTTCGTGTGAGTGAGCTGGCCCCAAAGTAAAATCTCTTTCCAAAATTGCTTTCGAAAATCATTTCGTCATGAGCGGACAACAAAGAAGTTCCAGGCCCACCTTCAATACGTGTTCCAGCCGGCTGTCCTGGTATATGCGGATGGTTTTCAAGCATACCACCTGTCCGCTGAACGATCCCTTGTAGATGTCAGCAAACCCGCCACAGGTGACAGGGTGCTGGCTGTCCTCTACGACATCTCTAAGTTCATAGCAGACAGGGTACAGATTGGACTTGACGGAAAGCCGCTGGATGGCCACAATGAGCTGGCGTCGCGAGTCGTCGGCGATTTCTGAGACATCCAGCACCTAAACAAGGCATTGGCTTGCAATATTAACAGGCGTTGGAAGAAAAATGACGACTCACCCATTGAAATGTGTCAAGAAGGACTTGCGCATCCGGGCCTCTCGCTTTCATAAGCGCTCTGCAGAGAACTGAGTCTTCCAGAATATAAGAAATTCGGGCGGCAATCAGGCCAGAGCCTTCATCCTTGGCAAGGATCAGGGACCCAGGCCTCGGCATCTGACCCATTCCAGGCGCGTACATAGCTACAAATCGATCGATCAAAGGAAGAAGCGATAACATGAACTATGCGACTAACCACTTGGAGGATGCATCCCAGGAGGATATTGTGTGGCTTGCATGTAGGGGCTCGCCATATAAGCACGTGGTAGTCCAGAGGGCACCCTACTTGGCATCATGATCTGATGGAAAATCAGGACATGGTCAAGTGAAGCCGTGATCTGTACATACTTGTTCAGGGTAAACATACGGAGGATAGGCGTAATAATGGCCACGAGCAGCGGCCTGTGCGGCTAAGTCCTCTTCATATGATGGGGGAGGAACGCGTGGCGGGCCAGGAGCAGGCATGTTGTGAGGTTGCTGCCGATGGGGTGGGTGCTGAGGAGACGGGAACATCTGGGAATATCGTCTCCCGTTATATGGCCAACCTGGAGCTGGAGCGTAAAGTTCGTGATTTAAACCTCGACAGTAAAGAAATGGACGTACTGATTGACGAAGGCTCAGGAACTTTGCCGTGCTTGAACGGATTGAAATCCTTCGTGATATTCACAGGTGGGTTCTCCTTGATCACGCGTGGGCCGAAGAAGAAGTTGGGTGCCTTCGCATATACTTAAATCAGCAGCTAGAACAAGCACTGCTAAGAGGCAGTCCTCACCGTTTCAGGCCTGGGCTCAAAGGCATCAATATTTGGCTGGACATTGGACATGACTCGAAACCGCGAGACGTTCAGGCTGTCGGCAACAGCTGCAGGCGACCTGCTACCGTTCGCTCCATGCGACCAGCTGTCGATGTTGGTGGAAGCAATGAACACCTGGTCCTCAAGGGGCGCCCCTGGGTTTGAAATTTCCTTAACGTCTTTGAGTGTGACGCCGGTGGTGTCACCCTCGCCATTAGTGGAAGCGATGATACCTTCGTAGCGCAGTGAGGTCTTGGTGGAAATGGTGACCATCATACCCTATTGAGATGTAAGGAATTAGCGGACGAGCTGTAGCGGAACAAAGCACCATTGCTGACAGGTAAACCAGAGAGTTCTCTAAGGTTGCGCTCCGAGTGAACAGGGTCCCGAGCGCCATTAGTCTGAGCCAACGGTGGGAAATTTCCCTGAGCTGGGGAAGCATTAGCTTCAGCGAGTAGGCTACGTGGGGGGGTATTGGGGGCTCGAGCTCCTCTGCTTGTGGTTGAATTTGGTGCAACGATCTACAGATAGAGCAAACTTACCGAGCAGGCTCAGGGGCCGTTTTCCTGGCAGACTTGCGTTTCCGTGGTGCCATTGCTTTTGCTTATAATGGACCTGGATAAGAGGGCGCCAGATTCAGAGAGGTGAAGGCGCTCAATGATAGCAAGTAAGTTGTTAATATCTGACAGAGCTCGTCTGGAAGAAAACAAAGGAGTTGTCGACTACGAGCGTCTGAGCAGCTTGTCACCACACACGTTTCAGCCTCGTGGCAGGCTAAAAAAATACATTTGAACGATGAAGCCGAGTTCGGTAGGAGATCGACGGGCGCTTTGTGGTTGTGGTTGTGGTGACGGCGTACCGGGCCGTTAGACGTGAACATTGCCAAATCAAAAAGTCCATATGCATTATGATGCCCCCCCCCGCCCCCTCTGAACTCGTCGTGCCCTTCCCCTTCCTCTCACCACTCGCCTCTCCCACGCCCGACTCTTGCAATGGAGTACAACGCCTCTCCCTCCAAAACCCAACACCGACAACCCCCCCAAATCCAAACCAAAAACCATCACCTCCCTCCGCCGCTCGGCCTCTGCCTCCCTCCCCACCCGCGCAATACGCACCCCCACCCGCGGCGCGCCCACAACCCTTCCTCTCCCCTTCCTCCCAAATTTTACACGAGGCCCTCTGGGTGAGGACCTGGGGCAGAGACGGCAAGGAGGTTTTGCACGGTTTCGCAGCTCGTTTGAATGGTGGTCCAGTTTTCAAGTCTGGTCTCGATCTCGATCAACTGCCATTGGACCCTCTATCTTTGTCAGCATACAATACCCACCACGATCCACCACCGTGAATCGAGTAATCTAAATTTCTTCTCATTCCTGTGGCCGCTTCTTCAATGGACGCATGAGCCTCGAACGTCTTACACAGCGCCTGACGTGCCTACTGGACCAACACAAAACGAAATTGTACAATGCTACGGGACGATTTTGAACCGCATCTTCTCGAGTGCTCCATCGAATCGTGGTTTGAAACATACATTGCCCCAGCAGAGCAAGATCCCTATTCTCATTTTCTGAACCTGGATCTAGTCAAAGACGTACAAGCCAATATAAGCAAGGATATCCTGGGCAGCGACGGTTGGAAGCCCATAATCGACGCCGTAAATCATGATGCCGATGCCAGCGCAGACGACATATACGGGAACTTGCGTGGAATTGCAACCGCCGTTGCAGACGCGGCGTACAGGACCGATCCCTCATTCCAGACGGGCAATTTTCTGTTGTGCACTGGGCCGCAAACAGCCGCTACCGAAGGGCAGGATTTTCTCTTCAATCCCACTTTGCGTGCCTTGCCTGAGGTACCCCATGTTTCAGCCTTTACCCTTGGTGAGAACGATATTCTTGACGATACACAAGTCGAGCGCCCACTATGTATATCACCACGCGGCGCAACAGCCAATGCACTGCACCGAACGACTGTTCAAGAACTTCTTAAGGACACCAGCGCTGTAGCCGCCATAGGGGCTTTTAAGAAGGAAAGCAAATATGACCGTCTGGACGATGTGAGCACCACATTTGCATACAAACGCGCAGAAGACTGAGGATAGCTCAGAATGGGCTCCGTTTGTGCGGTGCGGCCGATATCATATTTGATGACCCCCGTCGCCGATTCCTTTTCGCGTTCAACATTGAGGACGATATGATGCGCCTATGGAACATCAATAGGGGGCATGTGTGTTGTTCTGAACTGTTCGATCTGCACAAGGTATTATTCTTCTTCACAAGTTTGTTTTTCTCCCACTCAAGTGATTGTCGCGCAGGAGCCCTACCACCTCATACATTTTCTCCTCTTTCTTCTCTGCGCCACTGCCGTTCAACTCGGGTTCGACCCGACTATACGACGGCGTCTCGTGAATTCTCCAGAAGGCGTGAAGACTGTTGCGTACGAGTATATCGTGCGCAACACGGCCTATCTCACCGAGGGCAGCCCTATCTCCGACGCTGCCGCAGACTATGTCCACTCACGCGCGACACGGGTCTGGCTTGTGCGCGAGATACTTAGCCGCGAAGGGTCTCTGAAGCTCAGTGCGACCTTTTACGTCCTGAAGGACGTCTGGCTAGCCTCGGGCGCTAGGCTGGAGCGTGAAATTAGGGATGAGATTTTCAAAAATCTGGAGGAGCTCGACCAGTCTGATGGAACACAGCATGCGGTCGATGCACAGTCTTACTTTATGACGTTCAGAGACGACTGGCGTATTCAGTCGCGTGGGATTCCTGACACCAGTTTTGAACCGCCTCCAGGTTCCACTGAAGCTTCCTTCACGTCCCTTCAACAGGAGCCTTATACGCCGCCTGTCGGTTCGTCGTCAACCAGCGACTTTCAAATGTATACTGCCTCTCTCCCCTCCCTTCTCCAATACTGTCCCCGTTCACACGTTCGGACAGTAATTGACGAGGTTTGTCACTCCATCTACGAGCTCCGCGACTACGCAACTGTTGCTCGCACTCTACTCGACAACATCAAAGGTGCGCTCACATTTACTCTCCGTGTGTATCCCACTCATCACACGCATCTTTTAAGGCCTCGTGTATCTTCGCAAGGCGGGGTTTGTCCATCGTGACATGAGCGCTGGTAACTGCCTGTGGCACTCGGACAGTTGTAAGGGCAAACTGTCCGACCTGGAGTATGCTTGCGCTTACAGCCCACTGTCAGACCACGAGCCTCTTATGGTGCGTTCTTATGCTGTATGAGGTGTTCCCGTCTGCTCACTTCAATGAAAGGGGACACCTTCCTTCATGGCAGTTGAATACCAAGAACAAAGCTATCTCTTCCTCCCACAGCCCACACTCGAAACCGTGGAAAAGCTTTTCGAAACGGACTCCGAGGATCTCGCGTGCCTACCCGGTACATGGTCTCCGCCCTATCGGTACAATTTCTACCATGACCTGGAGTCCGTGTTTTGGATTTACGCCTGGTTTCTGCATCACTTTCTGCCCACCAAGTTTCATAACTCTGAGAAAAATCTGGCTCTCATCAGCGATTCGGTACGTCAGCGGTTGGATTGTGGTCTTCGCGGCAGCAGATCTCGAACCCGGATCATCTGTGACCAATCTAAGCTCTTGGATATGGCTCACATGCTGATGGACCACTATTATTCGTCAATGAAGCAATTGGTCTGGCCGCTGGGGATTCTGCTTGATGTTACGGAAGGCTACAGGGCGGTGGAGGCAACAGATCCTGGTGTGGCAGAAGACAAACCGTGCGCCTGGGATACGGGGACGTTCACCGAGGAGCCTTATCACAAGACCCAAGCCAGATTTCAGGAACTGCTCACGTATATTGAGGCACATGGAGAAGGAGGCTGTATCCCAGCGTCCGTCTTGGAATTGCCCTAAACCCACGGCTGGCATCAGGAGGACACAGAAACTTATATGGAGTGCGTATGAGGAGCATAGGACAAGAAAAGGAAATTCTAGTTGCTGGAAACATTTGTCCTCTTTAGCGTTTATGTACGCCACTCTACCGTAGCCAGGACGAAAGATATATCCACGTCTTGCATCGCAGCCAAGCACCGCCCACGTAATCTTGCGTGATATGAGGTTGACTTCAAAGTCGACGAGGATAACATGATTGAGGGTTGTACTTGGACGATATCGGGGACATTATGGAAGATGTCTCGATTGTAATTTGTAGTCGACAGAGATTGTGTGTGGTGTTGAACAAGTCCTGGATGGGTTAAAACAATGTCTACGCTCTCGCCAACTTTGATGGACCCTTACCGGACCACGAGGGCACATCTCACCACAAGCCTTGGCAACATCTTCTCCAGATTTCCCATCTCCTCCGCGCACCGGCCCTGTGGGCGACGTACAGCTTGCAGAGGGGTTGGAATGGTAGTGGCAGGATGTGGAGAACATACCAAATTCGAATTTATTATTGATTTGTCACAGCTCCTTCCCAATCAACCTCTCCGTCGCGCGCCGTCTACATAATAGCAAGCTTCCCGTCTACTTTCCTCTCATCCTGCAACCCACCTCTGTGCCAAAGTTTATGGTATTTGATACTGCAACTTGACCTACAGCGTCTCCTCCGAATTTCTTTATGCTCATGGCCTTGGTACTCTACCTCAACCCACTCTACCTCGACCCACTCTACCTCAACCCACTCTACCTCAACCCACTCTACCTCAACCCTACATTCCCTTCTTGAGGGTGTGTGAATTCTTCACGGCAGCTGCTACCATGTCCCGACAATGCGAATACTTACTGCCCGATTGGGTGGAACACGAGTGAATTCTACTGCGGTTAGCCCTCCGTCGAAATGCTGTGAGATTGATACGTAACGCTTCTCTTCCGGTGCGGTAGCTTTGACAAGGATGTCTGCGAGACATGGCAAGCTTAGTTAGGTACCCTGAGGTCGAATGGTCCTATTTTATTTGAAGCTCTGACAGCACACACAAATGTTATAGAAAGCGTAGGACAAGGGGAACATCTAACTTTGCTCAGAAACCAGGAATACCTGTCTCTACAACGAATCTTCACGAACGCAACTGGCACTCCGACTCTTAATGCCATCTCACCCCTGAGATCGCCAGTAAGCCCAATGGGTCCAATGGGTGCAGCATGGGCCGCCAGTGACGTCAGGGACGCGACAATAGAGAAAAGACAGGAGGTTCGCATAGTGGCGCTGCGAGAAAGGATTCAGTGGTGTTCGGATCGATAGAATGATGTAAGAGTTCAACTCTAGAGGGTCAGCCTGCTAAACAAGGGAGGTAAAACCCGGTATTTTATGTATACGCCACGGGACATAAAAATGTGCACGTCAAGGCTCAAGGCGGATCATAGTATTCTCGATTCTGACAGTGGCTGTCAGTGGGTCCCTGATAAGTGAGGTGAAGACCGCCAGATCTTGGTGTTTAAAACGGTCTATTCACCCGCCCGTGGCCGAGTACCAACAATGAAGGTTTAATCATAATGAAGATTAATGAAGAATTGAGAACACGAGTCCGAGTCGTCAACAGTGCATCCAGTGGTCCGAAATAAGACACAGAGACCAAACAGAGAATAGAGGGTTTCTGATTTCCAAGACACATGCAGTACTCATGATATGAGTATGTTAAGGGCCTTGTCTGTCGAGTCTGCCACGGTACAGTACCACATACCTATCATAAGTAGGTCCACATGTCGCGATGAAAACGGGAACATTGATCAATTAGTCAGCGCTGTTCGTGATCCCATTCGATCCCCGTCGGCGTTTGTCCCCAGGTTCAACACACGTGCAATCTTGAAACCTACAACTACCTTAGTATACACAGGCTTGCGGCGATTGCTGTTTCAAAAATGGTCTTCTTACCCCAGGAGCTTTTTTGCCGAATCCTAAGCTTTCTAGCTAGATTTGAAGACGGTTCAGATGACTCTTTACGTGCATGCGCTTTAACGTGTAAAGCACTCACCTCACTCGCTCAAGCTCAACTATTCCGCACCCTAACGCTACACTGGGACGCCTGGGTTATGCCCGCGTTGCGAAAACTAGAATCCACACCTCATCTCGCGAGATTCATCAAACATCTAGAATTGAGGGAGATTCACAGGCCCTGGATCCGGCGCTCTGAAGCGCTGCCCAAGTTGTTAGACTTGTTGGCTCCGTACACCGTTTCCCTCAAAATACTTCAGCGCCGGAACAAACCAGCACGTCCTCGCTTCAACTATCCTTCGTTGTCGCGGCTAGAACACCTAGAGGAAATTTGTCTCAGCGAGGAGGCAGACGACTCGCATCACTAAATTTGCAAAAATCAGATATGACGTTGCAACAATTGTACGTTTTCGGCAAGGTTACGGCGGCTCGCAAG